>CM028353.1:32126059-32394969 GCA_016618105.1 Dendrobium huoshanense | reverse complement strand
GAACGGTCAAGTTTTTTTGTAATTTAAAAGCTCTAAATCTGAAGGAGATGGAGTGTCAAAAGGTTTCTTAGTAGGTTCAAACGCTTTACAAAATAAATTAGCATTAGAGAAACGTGTTTGTGTACTTAATGTTGTGGAAGGTCTTTTTAGTGAGTTATGTATTGTGATTGAGCTTTTTAATGGTTTTAAGGTGTGGGGAGTTATATTTAGATCATTAGGTTTTAACTGTGTATGATTTTTTTATGTAAAATATAAAATCTATGAGCATCTTGGAAAGTTCAAAATGAAGTTCAAATTTTATATTAGAAGAAACAAAGCCTAATTGATAATTGATTGATGTTGCCAACATGAAGATGACCTAAACATGTTGAGCCAATTGAATCAAATCGGTCTAAACAGACATAGGCTTCGTTTGGGATGGCTTTCTTCCCACTTTCTAAAACAGTTTCTAGTACAAAAGTTTTTAGAACTAGAAACTTTTGTACTGAAAAGCTGCTTTAAAAAATAATAAGAAAGCTGTCCCAAACGAAACCTTAAAGAGACCCAATTAAATTCAACCTATATAGCGCAACCCAATCGGGCCGGCATTCTCCATGGGAGAAGTTGCTTACTAAAAGGTGCACTTGTAATAACCTACTTTAATGAACTTGTATTAACACCTTCAAGCTTAAGGAAAGGGCCCTTTCCAAGTCATATTTGCTATTGCTGAAAAAAGAATAAATAAATCCTTAGTGAATTGATTCAATCTTTGCTATAATGAATCAAAATGATTATGAAGTCTCTAATTGATATTTTAGGACTATGGACAAAATATTTAATATTTAACATAAATCCCTCTAAAAAGTAATTATTTGATTAAGTAAAACTTCGATGTAAAACACACATCAGAGCAATTTATAAGCATTGAATTAGTGTCTGGTTTGACTTAGTTTAGCTTAATATGAAGCTAGATAAGTTTATAATGGTTCACCAGCCCCCATCGATCAAGATAAGATGCATCGAATCAAGTCTATGGATATCGTAAGGGATGTCAATATTTGATACAACTCGAAAACCCGACTCGAACCCGACCTAAAAATTTTGAGTTAGGGTCAACCAATTTGAGAAACAGGTCGGGTTCATATTCAAGATTCCGACCCGTTTGTAAAATCAGATCGGATTTGAGTTGGCCCGGGAATATCCCGCGTGAACTATCTTATCACTCGTTAGCGTCATCGCGTCACTCGTGTCAGCACGTAACCTAGTGAGTGAGTCTTCTCTCGTCGAGTCCGACAAAACTACGTTGTCGCATCAACGTCATGTTGGCGCTGTCGTTGCCGCTGTCCCGCCCGCACTACCGCAGTCGTTGTTGTTTCCCCTGCCCACGCTGCCGCTACTGACTTCTTGTCCGCAGGGTTGTTTGCTTTTCCTCTTCTTCCGCCTGCCTGCATTGCGCCATTCTCTCATTATTGTGCTTCTTTAGTCAAGTTTCCTTCGAGAGTTCGAGGCTTTGACGATGATCCTACCTGTGGGGTCGGAAATCACGTTCTTTTGTTGGATCGGAAGTAACATCGATGACAATAGGAGCTCGCAGTTTTCCCCATTTGAGCGCTTCTTTGACTGAATCTCGCAAGTTGTAAGCGAATTTTGTGTCGGGTTGGGTCAACCCGGCAACCCGACAGGTTGAGTCCAGGTTGCTTTTTCTAACCCGTTTGCAAAAACGGGTCAGATTCGCGTCGTGTAAACTATTAGCAGGTCAATATCGGGTTCGAACCGAACCCTAACCCAACCCATGACCCGATTTCGACACACCTATTAATCATACTACTTGATATAAGACCCAAATGATCATTAGCTTAATGAACTAACTAACATGGTTAGATTGCTATCTCCCTCTAGTGTGGTTTCACAACAAATGCATTAGAAACTTAGGGTAATGATCATCAGAACAACCGCAAAAGTCATCCCATTTTCAGTAGCATATATTGCCAACAAACTTTATCTTTTTTGCTTTCCAAAGTATGTTCATAACTAAGTTTTTTCATCCAAAAATATTCAAAATTTTTGAAGTTGTTGTATCTCTATATTACATCATTTTGTAAGCTATTCATCTCTAACATTCCTCTCAAAAAAAAAAAAAAAAAAAAAAAAAAAAAAAAAAAAAAAAAAAAAAAGAGAGAGAGAGAGAGAGAGAGAAAATTGATAAATATACAAAAAAAAAAAAAAAAAAAATTAAACCTATTTAACATAATGATTTCTAAAATTATTCTCACCAATCTACCTATTAAAATTTTGATTCATCATCACCGACGCGCATTTAATATCAATTTTTTAAGACCCAATATATTCAAATTATCAATCAAAGATGTCACCATTAGTGATTGTCATTGGCTACCAAAGCTAAACCCTAAAGCCCAAATGAGTCAAACAAGTAGCTTAAGGATAATCATAATCCAATCAAAATTCAATTGTTGAAAGGTACACCTTCCATAGCTCCTTGTAGATGGTTGATTACAAGGAACATTACAAATAAACACTAAATTAATTAGCCCAAATTTTTTTATAAAATAAAGCTAGCTTTTAATTAATTTAATATTATTTTTACTAATGAAAATTTTCATATAAATTATCATATTCATAGTATTATTTCTATTTTATTTAGCCAATAAAATCATTAAGTTCTAATTGAATAATTACTTCATGACTTAAACATAATCAAATCCAAACAGAAATCTCTGTCACAATTGTTTCTTCTAACATTTAAGCCTAATTATAGCTTTACTTAGGGCCTCACCTATTGAAAAATGCATCTTAACTTTATACCTAATTAATAACCTCATTTTATTTTTATTCATTTTTAATATATTTTAATTTTATAATTACCTTATGGGGCCCACAATATACTTAGAAAAAATTTAATTTGAATAAATTAGTAGCATTTCTCAAAATTAATATACATCATATTTTTAATGATTAGTAAACTTAAAGATGGAAAAATAGATGAAAAAATATGATTAGCGTGAATTTTGAGGTAATATTTGAATTGAGATTTTGAGGTAATATTTGAATTGAGATTTTATGGAAATAAATTCATGATCATCTGAAACCCTAATTTCATCAAACTTACATTCAAATCAAATGTATTAAAGAGAAGAACTCTTCAACAACATAAGTAATTTGATTTTACTCTAATTGAGGTTATATCGAGCATGCGAAGCATAATTAAAAACTTTAAGAAGTTAATTGGATAACCAAATGATCTCTAAATTTATGTATCTATAGTTAAATTAAGTGGATTGATAAAAAAAATGCAACAAACCTAAGATCATTTAATTTTGTGGTCATTAAGGTAATCAAATAGTGAATAAATAATTTATGATCAAAATAATTGATATGAGCTCTTTGATAGAGAGTTTTTTATTCTAGCCAAATTTAACAAAATGCCCACTTTAAAGAACTATAAAATTGGACTTTGTGTTCTACATGAAGGATATTTCAAGCTCAAATAGCTTAATAACTCAATTGCATTTCATGGCAATTGCCGCCAATGACTACCATCAACAACAGCCGCTATCATCTCCTGAATTTTGTCATCCGACTATTATTGTCTAACTATTAACATCAAATCCTATTATTGGACTTCAGTTATTTGACTGTGGGCACCCAACCTTTGTAATCTATTCACCAAGAATCAAGTAATTATTCTCAACTATGCATAATTATGTTTTCTTTAATTGAAAAGAAAGACATATTCTTATATCTTTAATTATATAGTGGATTATTTCAAATGCGTCAGATCCCCATGGTTTTCCCCTTTTTGGGTTTTGTGCATAAAAATTCTGATTTTTTTTTTATTTTTGCATCTCTTATTAATGCATGTTTTCGATCTTTGTACAATGCTCAGATATTAAAATCTCTACCACCACACATTTTCTAACATGTAATAGTTTGACATCCCTTGTGAGAAATATTCACAATATATTATAAATACTTTCTCAATTCATGGCAATCAATATCTCAATTAAGGAATACACAATCTAAGTTATTAAAGCCATACAAGCCTCACTTTAAAGGATCATATGCATATGATGAAAGAACTTAAATTTTCAAATCTTTCAACTCATACATAAGATAGATTAGACAACAAAAAGCACAATCACTGCACAATAGTGCTCTTCAACCAAAAAATCAACAATGGTTAGGGCCATTTCATTTGATGTTGCTCATGTAATACCTCCTTATGCTTCAGCTATCCCTCCACCTTGTCATAAAGTTATTTCAGAAACAACTAGTTCAACTTATACTTCTTGCATTTCTTGATCAATCTATAATCCTCCACCAACTATGAAAGACTTAAATTAGCATCCTCCACCAACTATGAAAGACTTAAATTAGCATCACCTTACTAGCACTCCTCGTAATCTTATAAGAGATATGTTGTTATGCCTTCCTTAAGAGGAATTCACTTCAAGGAAATAAATAAACTTATCTCTAACTATAACTTTCAGGAGTCTTCATTTATTAGTCCTGATATATCATCAAAAAATTATTTTGATCGGGCATGAATCTCGAGGCAAAATCAAGCCGGAAAACTTCAATAATATGGGATCATCTGAACTCTGATTTAAGCAAACTTACAGTCAAACTAAGCATCTCAAAAATACGAACCCAACGACACCAAATTCAACTCAATCCGAGCCCAAATGAGTATGAATTGAAGATGTGAAGCGCTGTTGAAAGGTTTAAACCACAATTTGGATTATCAAACGGTTTCCAAACATGACATGCTTATAATCGAATCGAGTGTCTTGATGAGACAAATCCAACGAGCCCAAGATCGCTGAATTCCGATATCGTTAAGACCTTCAAATGCCTGACAAACGGCCCACGATCAAGGGATTCAATATCAGCCATCCATCCGAACCACTCCACCACATTTTCCCTCAATCCTCCTCCTATTTACTAGTCATGCCATTCTCAAAAACTATAAATAGCCCCTCATTTCTCTTAAGAGGGGACCCAAGCAAGAAGAATAAGAAAAGAAGGAGAAGAGAATAGATGAAGGATAGGATGGAAGAAACTCCTCCTCGACCACCGTTGGAATTCTGCCCGATGCCCAAGCGACGCCGGAATTCTGCCTGACGCCCAAGGGACGCCTAAATTCTGCCCAAGTGACGCTGAAATTCTGCCCGACGCCTAAGTGACACTGAAATTCTGCCCGACGCCCAAGTGACACCGGAATTCTGCCCGACGCCCAAGTGACGTCGAAATTCAGCCCAAGTGACACCAGAATTCAGCCCGACTTTCCAGTGACTCCAGAACTCTGCCCGACGCCCAAGTGACGTCAAAATTTAGCCCAAGTGACACCAGAATTCAGCCCGACTTTCCAGTGACTCCAGAACTCTGCCCGATTTCCAAGTGACATCAAAATTCTAATTGACTCTAAATTCAGCTCAAATACACAACTTGTTTGTAACTGGACGTGAATCATTGTCATCTGATCGTCCTAAATTTTAAGGACGGGTCAGCCTCTTGCATCTCAAGCAAACACTAGTGGAATTATTTAAACTCGACGTGAACCCGTAATTTTCAACCCGTATCGTTAAGACCTTCAAATGCCTGACAAACGGCCCACGATCAAGGGATTCAATATCAGCCATCCATCCGAACCACTCCACATTTTCCCTCGATCCTCCTCCTATTTACTAGTCATGCCATTCTCAAAAATTATAAATAGCCCCTCATTTCTCTTAAGAGGGGACCCAAGCAAGAAGAATAAGAAAAGAAGGAGAAGAGAATAGATGAAGGATAGGAGGGAAGAAACTCCTCCTCGACCACCGCCGGAATTCTGCCCGACGCCCAAGGGACGCCCAAAATTCTGCACAAGTGACGCTGAAATTCTGCCCGACGCCTAAGTGACACTGAAATTCTGCCTGACGCCCAAGTGACACCGAATTATGCCCGACGCCCAAGTGAAGTCAAAATTCAGCCCAAGTGACGCCAGAATTCATCCCGACTTTCCAGTGACTCCAGAACTCTGCCCGATTTCCAAGTGATGCCAAAATTCTAAGTGACTCTAAATTCAGCTCAAATACACAACTTGTTTGTAACTGGATTTCAATCCGGAAGTGAATCATTGTCATCTGATCGTCCTAAATTTTAAGGATGGGTCAGCCTCTTACATCTCAAGCAAACACTAGTGGAATTATTTAAACTCGACGTGACCTCGTAATTTTTTCCCTTTCCAAGGTTTTCCATGTAAAAATTTTGATGTTTTTATTTCTCTCATGTTTGGGTGCTGGATATCAGTAAAACGCTGAGATGGAAACTTTCTAACTCTATCGCTGCGTGTATTCTAATCTGCAACAAGTCCTATAGCATTTTATTCTAGTGAGGTTTAAGTAATATGTAATTAATCTATATTAGGAGACTTCTAACCCCTATAAATATATTATTTATCTCATGACGATCATGCACATTCAACAAGATTATAATAGACATCTTCCTTTCAACTGTTAAGGGACAAATGCGCATATAATTTTACTCTCTCTAGTATACATATTCATACTTCTATTAATATAGCCAAGCCTATTGTTGAATTATTTATTATCCATCAAAAGATAATCAAAGAGTCCTACCATCCTTCTAGGATTTGCCAAAATGAGGAGAGGCCTTTAAGAAGTACTTTTAAGATTTTTTTCTAAAGCAAGTCAAAATCTTGGGGTGGTTATGAGTCAATGCAACGTATGTTTGTTGGAGGTCTCCAACTTAGACCTTTAATGTGAGAGATAATACATTCTTATGCTAATCTTATTCATTAAGTAGAAGCATAAATAGTTAGTGATGAGACCGTCAACACTTATCAAAACTTTATCAACGAAAAAAGTAGTAGTCAAAAGACCAGATATGCCATTCTCATAAAATTTATCTTAAGAAAGCAATTAAAAGAAAAATATTTTAGTAGAAGAAAGAGAATGAACATCTAGTTTGCTAATAACATTTGAGTTATTATTTACAAGAATAACATATAGGTCATCTATCTTAAAATAGAGGATATCAGAAGATTCATGGTAAAAAATTATCAAAAATATTGAATATGAAGGCTTGATACTTTAAGTAGGCAATTGCCCTAACATGGACTAGGTTTAACCTCTTAGATTGCCTTTTTTTTTCCTAAGAAAATGTTCAATATATATGACTTCTAACCCTCCCATATTTGATGTCTTATATATCTTCCAAATTATACTATAGAGAAATATAAATTTAAATGAACAAGCTTATGATCTCTTTAAGATTCTATTTTATTTTATTCAAAATAATGATCTATAAATATATATAAATAATGTGCTTTTTTATGTGTATCATTTTTTTTTTTAATTTTCCCAAACCAATTTCTTGACACTAACAATCAAATTAAATGAGCCTTATCTAATTGTACTATATGTGCCATTTATTACAATCAATAAAGAGAAAGGTTTTAAGTTCAACTTAAAAAAGAAATAACTTCCACAACTTTTATAAACAGTTTTCTAGAAAAACATCCTTTTCTTATATTATGGATGAATTATATAGATAATTTGTATGATCAAATAGTGAAAGGAATGCATAAAACTTGCCTCCTTTGAGTCCTAAAGTGTAATTATTTAATTACCAAAATTTATTAATTTTATGTATATATGATGCAATTTGTAAGCATAAAAGGTAAAGTTCACAATTAGCTCACCTTGTAAAGATATAGGCTTCGTTTGGGACGTTTTCTTACTGCTTCTTAAAACAGTTTTCTAGTACAAAAATTTAAAATTTTGTACTAGAAAGCAGCTTTAAGAAGCATTAAAAAAAGCTGTCCCAATAGCTTTCTTACTGTTTTATAAAGCAGCTTTCATGCATAAAATTTTTTATCAAAAAAATTATTTTAGAAAACAGTAAAAAATTATACCAAAAGAATATCCTATTTAGTAAACAAGTCAAAAACTGTAACCTGAACCCACCCACTAACAACCTGAATGACCCAATCTCGACCCTTTAATTTGTTTTGGTTAAAAAAAATTAATAACTTAATTAGTTTTAACAAAAAAAAATGTTAACTATAAAGTTTAGAATATTTGATAAAAAAAAAGAATATTATACCCACAGGTAATTAAGGAAAAAATATTAAACAGATTATTTAATTTTTTGGTAAAAATGGGTTACTGGGTTGACCAAAATTTGACATGTTTAATAAATGGGTCAGAAAGCACAGCCCGAACCCAATTCCTCTATTAAACATGTCAACCTGAATCCTAATTTTTCGAGTTGGACTCGGATCGATTCGATAGATCGGTTCATTTATAGAAACCCCTACCGAAAAGATTTAAAGTCCATAATATCAAACTTTTTTTTAAAATCAGAACTTATAATATCCTTCAGAAAAGAATTTGAAGTTAATGGTTAATTTGCTCTATATTAATTTACATTAATGAGAACAAGAAAATAAAAAATTACAGTTATGTTACAGTGTAAAATATTAATCAAATCAACAAATTTGCTGTGAGATGAGAATTCTTTGCACCAAAGCCCTTACAAGTTACAAAATTGCTTCCATATGAGACAACAAAAAAGACAAAATAATTTTGACCACCTATTTATGCAAGCTTTGGATCTTATATGTTTACATAAAAACCAATTTTTTATTGCAAAGGAAAGCTATAAATTTATATTTCTGTCCAATAAAAAGCAGTTGCTGACCATTGAACAAATCAGTCTTCATTGCCAATTAGAAGAATCCATTAACAAATGTTTTGAAGGAAAAAAAAAAAAACATCTTTTGAACTAATGATCATTCAACATCAACAAATGCAAGCTTTAAAAATTAGAAACAATAAATAATGAAATAAAATAATGTATTGGATGGCTAGTTCTTGAGTTTTCAATATATTGAACAACACGTTTAGGCTTTGTTTGGGACGACTTTCTTACTGCTTCTTAAAGCGGCTTTTTAGTACAAAAATTTTAACTTTTTAACTAGAAAGTCGCTTTAAGAAGCAGGAAGAAAGCCGTCCCAAACGAAGCCTTAGTTGTATTATATGGTGAGAATTAATTGTATACTGACATATTTAAATAGGTCAGATTGGATTTGTAAAAAAAATAATATAGTAAATATGTATTCTAATAATGATAGGAATTGTGAGTTAATTATGTATGAACGTCAAAATCAAGGAAATTGTGAAACTACGGGAAGCTAGGATGAACTGAATCCAACCTGGCCTGAACATCCTCTAATTCCTAGCATAACTTATGTATGGAAGGGATTGGGTTGTTCATGTATCTTCATTAAGTGACCACTACCAGTCAAGTAGGGCTATCAAAATTGGGTCATGAGTTGGGTTCGGTCTAACCCAGAATTGACCCGACACTATTCGACCCGACCCATTTCCGAAAATGGGACATTTCTTCGGAACCTAATTTACCCGTGAATCCGTCGAAATTGACAACGGCTTTCTTTCAGTTGCGTGTTTATTCAGCCAAATCCCATAAATCCGTCGACGGGAAGAGTTTCTTCCTTTTGCCAGCTTATTCAACCAAATATGAAGATGACAGCTGCAAACGCGAGAGTTCTGCCTGCGACGACAACGTATCGCGCGATTATTAAACCAAATGCTCAAATCCCAGTGCAGAGGCATGCACAGCAACTGGCAGTGGCGCAGCACCAGGACAGGCGGGTAGACGCAGCAAGCGGGCAAACGCTAAGACCGGCAAACGCGATAGGTGAGCAAATGTTGCGATGCCACTAGATGCAACACGCCGACGCGGTTAGTGCTGGCAAATGGGTCATTCCCGGATTTTCAAGTTAACCCTAACCATACCCGATTTTTGAAATATGTCAATTTATTGAACTTGAACCTCACCCATTTCATAAACCGGTTGACTCCAACCCTGAATTTCGGATCGGGTTCGAGTTGAGTTTTTAGGTTGTATCAAATATTGACACCCCTGCTGCCAATCATTACTACCCCTATCAAATGGTAACAATCAAATTGTAGACTTAGGATTTGTTTGAGATAGTTAGAATTTTTATGAATGCGGTTATAAAATTGTTGTGGAAAAAGTTGTTGTAGAAAGCGGTTTCATAGCATAATTGTTTCTTGTAATAAAAAAAAAAAGATCTTTGAACAAATTTGCAATCCACTAATGTTGAGTTTGATTGACATGATGATGATGATGATGATGATGATGATGATGATGATGATGATGATGATGATTGAGTTTTGTTCTAATTCATTTATGCTTGCACCCTTGAATGACCTCTGTGTATATGAGAATGCAATCAATCATTCTGAGCATAATTATAGAAATATTTTCTCTTTCTATATCTTATATTTTTTCTAGTTGGCCTTTATTCATTTGAGTGTAGATTTTGAGCATTGCTAAATCTTTCTATAGCTCAACTTTTTATTGCAAATTATGCAGAGATTTCATATTTAGCTTTAATTTTTATAATTATTTTTTATAATAATAAAAATTGGGCTTTGCCTCAGTTTAAAATAAAAATAAAAAATAAATAAATAACTTCACACGTGCACGTACGAGCTCGTACGTGCCAAGGCGCGAACCATAGCCTACGCGAAGTTCCCGTTCCCAACTCCCGAAGTCAACTCCATGGGGAGCGGCAGTACACGGAAGTTTATGCGTACTTCTCGGCGTCGCATAGAAAAAAAAACGAATGGGAATTGCCGTTGTTCTATGCGACGTTGGCACAGAAAGTAAATAACGGGAAGGACGATGGCAATGGTGAAAGGCGTAGCACGAGGATCTCGTCGGCGCCATGCACTAGAAAATCGGCGAGGAGCCAAATCCACTCGTCGATAATCCCGTCGCCGACCAAAAAATCGGGTTCTAATTTTAGCTTAAGCCAGATCTTAATTGAACTTAACTGTAGTTTAGTTTAACAAAAGGTGACCTCTCGCGAACACGTTTCAGTAAGCCATTTGCTGGGAAAGCTGCGCTGTGTTGTGGACCGCATAGCATCCGTCCGCTCGCAGACTGCCCACTACCGGGCTCAAAAAGAAAAGAAAACACTGATTTTTGGCTATATGATTTTTCTTTTAAAGTTTCTTTTTTTTCTTTTCTTTTCACCTGTGACCGCTTTTATCTGAGGGGAGAAAGCAATGAACTACTCCGAGAAGCTCTCCTCTTTGAGAGAGAGAGGAGTAAGTGAGGGCGGATTACCCGTTCCTGTTTTTGTTCTTGTTTGAGGTAGCAAAATCAGCTTTGGAGGAGGATTTAATGCTTACAATTGCGATGGAATTTTAAAGATCTGGTTCGAGAGGGGATTTTTTCTAAAATTTATCTTCTTTATGGGCGTAGGAGCTTTAACGGCGGAAAAAGCTGCGATCTTTCATGCTCATGGTTCTGAAATCTCAGTAGGAGGAGGATTTCCTTTCTTCCTTTTTGTTTGATAGGTATTAGGGTTTCTGCCTACGGGAAGGGGATTGAGCGCGAAAGACTGTAGAAGAAGAGATGTTTTGGGAACGCTTGTGAGAGCTAGACTCGTTGTTTCCCAGTGTAGCATACAGTCTGGGATTTGAAATTGAACAGAAAAACCATTGGATGTGTGGAATCTCTGCCATTTCTTCAAATTAAGGGGGGCTGTTTCTGTTCTTCGCCCTCAGTTAGCCCCGATTACTACGGGAAAAAAGGTGAAAGATCTGGAAAATTTCTCCTTTCAATTTCGTTTTTGTGTTCCCCTTCTTTTTTTCTAAACAAGCCGGAAAGATGGCCTTTACATCCTCTTTTTGTTACATTTTTCCATATAGAATTCAAGGCTTTTGTCATAGCTCTCATTATTTTGATATTTTGTTGCAGAAACCTGCTGTTCAACACAGTAACTGGCCGAGGAAAATGAAAGAGAATAATTTTATTACTGAAGAGGTGAAAACTCTTTCTCCTTCTTTTGGTATAGATGAAAAAAATCCCATTGTTATCTCTTAATTTTACTTTATGGAGGTCTAAATTCAGTACTTTTGGACACATTTACAGTTATATATGTGTATGTAGATATAAATAGTTGTAACTGTATGTTTTTGTGAATTTCTAAAGGAAGCAAAGAAGGACAGTGAGAAGTGCTTGGACGCCCAGCTGTGGCATGCTTGTGCTGGTGGAATGGTGCAGATGCCATCAGTAAATTCTAAAGTATACTATTTCCCTCAGGGCCATGCTGAGCACGCCCAAAGTCATGTGGACTTTGGCAATTCTCTGAGAATTTCCCCTCTGATTCTTTGCCGTGTCGTTTCTGTTAAATTCATGGCCGATTCAGTCACTGATGAGGTTTTTGCCAAAATAAGAATGATCCCTATGAGGAGTAATGAGCCAGATTACAGCGAAGAGGATGAACTTGTTTTAGGCAGCAATGGGTCGGATTTGCCAGAAAAACTTGAATCTTTTGCTAAGACTTTGACTCAATCTGATGCCAACAATGGTGGTGGATTCTCCGTTCCGAGATATTGTGCAGAGACTATATTTCCAAGATTGGATTACTCAGCTGACCCACCTGTCCAAACGGTGCTAGCTAAGGATGTTCATGGTAAGGTTTGGAAATTCAGGCATATCTATAGAGGAACACCTCGTCGACATCTTCTCACCACTGGTTGGAGCAATTTTGTCAATGAGAAAAAACTTGTGGCAGGTGATTCCATTGTATTCTTAAGAACGGAGAATGGTGATCTATGTGTGGGGATCCGACGAGCAAAAAGAGGAATTGGAGGTGGGCCTGAGATGTCTGCAGGTTGGAATCAGCCTACAGGAACTTGTATGTATGGAGGATTCTCTGTTTTCTTGAGGGAGGATGAAAGCAAGTTTAACAGAGGCATGGGAAATGGAGGCCGGATCAATTCTGGTTCAAGCTTGAGGGGAAGAGGGAAAGTGAAAGCAGATTCTGTAATTGAGGCTGCGACATTTGCAGCCAGAGGGCAGCCATTTGAAGTTGTTTACTATCCTAGAGCGAGCACGCCGGAGTTTTGTGTGAAGGCATCAGCAGTGAGAGCTGCAATGAGAATTCAGTGGTGCTCTGGGATGAGGTTTAAGATGGCTTTTGAGACTGAGGACTCCTCAAGGATAAGTTGGTTTATGGGTACCATATCCGCTGTTCATGTCGCCGATCTTATGAGGTGGCCTGGATCACCATGGAGGCTTCTTCAGGTATCTTACTTGCATCATAAAACACCATTATTCATGTTCTTAACCTGCCTTATCTATCAATTGATATATTTTCTTATTTGTTTTGTCTTCTTAATGCTTTGCTACCACTTGGACTATTGTTTCCTCTATTTAGAGTAGACTTTTATCAACTTACTTTTGGTAAAGAACTAAATATTCTTCTGCTTATTTTTGATTAGAAGTAGCACTATTAGCAGATTATTCATATGCTAGTGCTATAGTTAAAATGCTAGTTAGTTGTTGTTTTTTTTAATTCAAAATGATCTTTTGACTCCAAATTGAATGAATTGTCTAATTTATCCTAAATTTAGGCTTCATTTGGGATAACTTTCTTATTGCCATTTAAAACTGTTTTTTAGTTTAAAAATTTATTCAATTAGAAATTTTTGTACTAAAAAACTGCTTTAGAAAGCAATAAGCAAACTGTCTCTAATGAAGCCTTAATTTAAGAATCTAAATGTTTGAGACAATATAAGAAGCATTTCATTTTCTTTGTAATCAATTTTGTTTACTACACAAGATTTATTTTGAACATTTTTTTATTGTTGTTTTAAACATTTGTGAAAGAAATTACATATTTTTTATGTATTCAATTATAACATGTTACTCTTATATGAGTTGATATATTTGTGATGTTATTAATGTATGAACATCAAGCCTTTATCACTCTGGCTACATGAATCTTTTTTCTTCATTGTCTCCTATTAAAAGTCAAACACTATGTCCCAAGCCTTAATGAGAAAAGTAGAGGGTTACGTTAGGTAGTTGATTTCCAGTGTAAAACTTGTCGAATAATCATGACATGAATTCTTTAATATATTGTGTAATATATGAATTCATTGATTATTAAATCTGAATTTTCATATTTCAGACATTTATCGTTTTCTGAAATGAGTGATGTTATTGACCGTTTAGCCATACTTTATCTCGAGTAAAGTATTCTTTTCCCATATCTCATTTGTGTACCAGAGTGAATATTCATGTAGATTTCTAGAGAAATATACTTCAGCTACTTTCAGATGTCATTTCTCATATCTCAAGTCAAGAAGCTATGACATTAAATTTGATATCTGGTTTTCTTGTAAATTGTTTTGCAGGTTTCATGGGATGAGCCTGATCTTTTACAAAATGTAAAGCGTGTGAGCCCATGGTTGGTAGAACTCGTCTCGAACTTGCCAGCCATCCACTTAGCACCACCCTTCTCGCCTCCGAGAAAAAAAACTCGAATCCCTCAGCATCCTGAATTCTCTCTTGATGTTCAACTCTCAACCTCACCATTCCCAGAAAACACCCTCATTCCCAGCAGCAGCCCATTGTGCTGTCTTCCAGACAGCTCTCCTGCAGTTGGCATACAGGGACCCAGGCATAGTCAGTATGGCTCAAATCTACCAGGACTTTACTTGGAAAAGTTGCAGTCTGGCCTGTTCCATACTGGATTTCATCGGCTCGATCGCTTTACTCCATCTCATAGAATCTCTACAGGCCTCATTGTTCCGAATTCGGCGGATCATGAAGATGTTTCCTGCTTGTTGACCATTGGGAATCCTTCTGTGTGTGTGAAAAAGGATTGTAACAAAGAATGCAATGCAATGACACCCAAGTTTAGACTGTTTGGAAAACCTATACTTACTGAACAACAGCTCTCTCTTAGCCCAAACAACTCTTCTAATATGAATTCTGACAAGACGACGAACTTATCAAACGGTTCTGGATCATCGATTCATCAAAACGGCATGGGCGATAATAATTCATCTTCTGAAGGGCTTCCTTGGTGCCGAGATCGAAAACTAAATGAGCTTGGTTTAGAGTTTGGTCACTGCAAGTTGTACCTGGAATCTGAAGATGTTGGCCAGACCCTTGACTTATCTTCCTTTGGTTCATATGAGGATTTGTACAGAAGATTGGCTAACATGTTTGGAATAAAGAAATCAGAACTGAACAGCCGTGTTCTTTATCGAGATATCGCCGGTGTTGTCAAGCACACCGGAGATGAGCCTTTTGCGTAAGTTGCCATTTTAAAGCGTAAGCTTTTTTGTGGTTTCATCTAGGGATGCAAATGAACCGAGCTTGTGTGAGCTCAAGTTCTACTTGGCTCATCACGCAGAACGCAGACGAGCTGAATTTGTTGTTTGTGTTTGGCTCGTTAACTCAGCGAGCTGAATACAAGTTGTTTGTGAACATAAAATCTATCTAAAAGTCACAAATTATACATATTTGTGACTTGCAAGCAGATTTTATTGAGCCCCAACTTCATCTGCTGATCTTGTACTGAACCTTCCTCACACCTTACATTTACTGTTTGATTTCTTCTGTTCATGTGCAGTGATTTCATGAAGGGAGCAAGGAGGCTAACAATATTCATGGATTCGAGCAGCGACAACATTGGCAAGTTGTAGGAGAATTCTCTTTTCAAATGTGCAGGTTTGAAGGAACAGTCTCTCCAAAGATCAGCTATTTTTTTCCATGTTAGTGAGAGACACCATAAATTCAAAGACCAGATAACTTGTTCTTCTTAAGCATTTAATATATCCTTTTGAACTGTCGAGAGCTTTGAATATGAACCTGCTATTTCTTTCTGCTGAATTACATTTCTGTAGCACGATCAATTGTTGCCTAGTTTATATTGTCTAATTTAGTTGATTTCCCTTTGTAGCTTTTTCAAGCAAAACTTCAGTTCGTAATCAGTTTCTGCTATTTCTTTCTGTAGCGTGATCAATTTGTTGCCCAATTGATTAAGACTTCTCCACACTTTAGATATCATGATATATATATATATATATATATATATATATATATATATATATATATATATATATATATATATATATTATAAGTTCTAACTGTCTCCATATCTTTATATTGTTTTCCTTGCTAGATAAGAATCAAAATGATAAAAGGATCAAAATGATCTCTTAACTTTTTCTGAAGGATCAGAATGGACCCAACTCGAGCCCTTAAAAGAAATTAAAATAGTCTCATAGTATGATTATTTTCTTTATAAGATTTGAACGAGAATTTGACTTTTAACAGTATACAATGGAGAAAAATGATTCATGTAGCTGACCCACATAGTGAGACAAAGGCTTGATATTGTTGTTGTTGTTGTTGTTTTTGTTTTATTTTTAAAGAGTTGAGGGATCAAAATGATCTTTTAAAAAATATCAAGGGACTATTTTGATCCTTTTTCTCAAATCAAAATGGTCCTCTGATCAAAGTAGTCCCCGGATATTTAAAAGTCACTTAATGATTAATTTGATCCTTATATATAGGGTCTGAGATCAAACCGTTACTTCTATATCGAAAAAGTTTGGGGATCAATTCGATCATTTTCTTTGCATTTTGTTTTCATTATTTAATTTGAAAAATGGTCTTCAATTCAATGTTGGTGTTGTTTTGCTCAACTTATTGTATGTCTGATAGTGTATGTCAACATCCAATATGTCTGTTTTTTTTTTCTCTCAATTTATTTCATTTACTCTGACCTTTTCAAAGAGAATGTAGTGAGATAATTTCCTCCATAAACTATTATTGGACAAAAAGATCTCTCAAACAACAAAGCTTCTAACTCTCAAAAAATAGCAGAGACAAAAATTACAAATAATCAAATGATTTATTAAGTAAAATGTCTCTATTCAATGGTTGATGTCAATTATTAATAAGTAAAAGCTTTGCTGTCGTTGACATGATGTGGCTAATTGTGTCCTCACTTGTAATTTTTTGGTTATTATTACAGCTAAGTCTTATTAATAGCGTTCATATCACTGTTTGTTTATGCTTTTGGTCAATCTTATAAAAATATTAGTCAAATTAAAGTTTTATTCAGCATAGTTTTTTATTACTTTTTAAAGTAGTTTTTTAACTCAAAAAATTTTTTTATATAAAAAATTACTTTAGAAAACAGTAAGAAAGTTATCTCAAATAAAGTTTAAGTAATATATAATTAACGGGAATGAAAAATATGAACTTTTGTGCTTGTGAATTGCTTAATAGTAAAGAGGATAGAATGTTGAGGCTTCTAAAAGCTCTAGTTGATCGTTGTCAGATCACTATTATTTGATCATCACCATCAGATCATTGTCATCTAATAACTAATGTCTATAAAGCACCGTATGGCCAAAACTGTTTAACCATCGGTATTAGAACATAGCCATATAATCATCGCCATCAAATATGATCACTTGGGTAGCATTTTTCAACTACAATCTGTTGACTACCTTTGCCCGAATATGGTTCCTTGAATGCCATTGCCCGACTTTGGTCCCCCAATCGCGATCGATCTCCCTACACCAATCATCCAACCGTTGTCACCCAACTACGATGGCCCAATTACAATTGCTCACCAACTATCCTCTACCACCATCATCAAAATACAATCCTCGGAATAATGTCACTCGACTACGATCCTCTGACCACCTTCATAGCTTACACTCTTCGATCATCATCGACGACTATGATCATTCAACCAGCTTCATGTGACTTTGGCCATCCGACCATCATCACACAAATATGATCATCTAACATTCATCATTTGACTACTATCATTTGACCACCATTTCGCAACCACAGTCATCTAATCATCGTCACCTTACTATAGTCCTCCAAGCACTGCTCCCAATTACAATCCTTCGACCACTATCGCACAACTGTAATCTTTCAACTACTATCACCTCAGTACAATCTTTTGACACGTAATAATACTTATTATAAAGTCAAATTATTTATTAAAAAAAAGGTTAGAATTATTTCCAATGATTCAAGACTTTGATTGATACTTGGAGGAATAAACATTGCAGTGTTGCACGCAAGAGTTGGTGTGTTTGCATGTTATATAGTGACATATAGAATCTCTAAGGTTTGGCTGTCAATTCTTTAAATAATTAAAAAATAACTAAATAAATTCCAACTTTCCATCGCCTGCGCCGCAAGCGTGGGCTTTCTCATCATAAAATACTATGCCTCGGGATCCGAAAAAATAAAAAATAAATCATTTATTAATTCTTTTTTATGTACGATAATAATAAATAAATGATTATTAAAAATAATACAATATGATTTTTTTTTTTCAAAATATTTATTATACTGAACATATCTTAATATATTTAATTATTGTATTATATATATATATATATATATATTTTTAAACAAATATTAATAATTTAATTTATATTAGTTGGTATTTGTTCTTGACTTCTGAATTGGCATGTGTATTATAGAGTGTAATATGAAACAAAGCAAGATTAGGTGTAAGGATCGGTCGGTCATTATAAAAAATTATAGTAGTAATTAAGTCAATGAAGCCGCTACGAAAAGCTTGAGTGCGGTGGAAGGTAAAGATATCAGAGGAGGTCTGAATAATATAGAGATGTGGTTGAGAGACGAGTGATGAGTCTGTATGTTGTAAAAAAAATTGGTAGATGGAGTATGTTGGAGTATATTTTATTGTTATTATTTAATTTGATAGAGTAATCATATTATTGTCATAGTGTTGGAGATATATATGATGTTGGTTTGAGTAACTTCATTGTTCTGAGGAGTTGGTGCAGATCATTATGGTGCTATTAATGTTGTGCAAATGACATATTTTTTTCGATAAATATGAGAATCTCACCGGTTGTGTTGAACAATGATGGAGGGATTTGGAACTCCTTGATTGTGCTATCCAACCAAGTCATTAAAAGATTTTTTTCTTCTTTTTTTTTTTTGGCAAGAAGTCTATAGGGTGGGAATTATTATTATAATGTGTGTGGTGATTGATATGAGCATTGTCGGTGCTTGGGAGCAGCTAGTGTGTCAAATATTTGTATTGCGAAAATTGAAATGATCGTTAATGTGAATATAACAAATATCTTTTTCTATAAGAAAAGTTCTCCTAAGCAAAGATTTATTGAGAAAGACCGCTCAAATGAACTGATAATGAGTTTTAATCAGTATTTTTGGATGGTCATTTTGATTATTAATTAGAGTTTTCTTTGTGCTTATTTTCAATAGATGATAGAGATATAATCTTTTTTAATATCAAATTTTTGATCTGACCGTGATTTTCATAAGTTACCCTAACCCAATAATCTATGATCTAAGTTGTTCCAAATAGTCGATGGCAACTGCTACCAAAGATGTCCCAGATTGTAGGGGTGTCAATGGGTTTTCGATTTGGATTTAGGTCCAACTCGAAACTGACCCACCTTCAACTAACCCAACTCAATTAAACAAATGGGTCAAAAATTCAGACCTAACGAGCCCCTAACACTGGTTGACCCGACCATACTAGCAAACGTAACTTGTGTGTCTGCACGGCTGCGAGCAGGCTAGAGCGTGGTCGCAAGCCAAAAAATCGCAAGCAAGTGAGCGTGGGCGAGGGGTTAAGTGCGAGCACGGGTTTAGGGGGAAGGCATGAACACGCACATGAGCGTGAGGGAGATCATGTGTGGGCTAACGCTACCTAGATCAGTTCTTGGTTGATTTCGAGTTTTCGAGTTGACCCAAACCCAACTCGAATTTGCAAACATGTTAGGATTTGAAACTTGAACTCAATCCAGTTTCCAAATGGGAACCCGAAATTTTCGAGTTAGATTTTCGGATTGTGTCAAATATTGACAACCCTACCCCATTGTGAATTTGGGCATACATCATAGACAACGACATCACAAAACATTGAAATTTGAATTTTAATTGATATATTAGCAATAATAAATACAAGAGAGCTTCACTACCTCTAGAATGAATCCAACAAAAATAGGAGACATTATCTCAATATTTCTTATATGGATTACCACAAATCATTGAGATCATTGATTAGTAATCAAACCAGCGAGCCAAAAAAAAAAAATCTGAACATTCAATAATAAATTGCATAAAAATGAGTGCATGCGAGTACTATTGAGATGAAGTGGTGGGGTCGGTCTTCTGATTGAACAAAAATACAGCTCTTTATGTGTGGTTCTTCTAGCCACTTGCTATGACGAAGGTAGGTCAATTATGCCCGGTCTAGCTCATACAACATTGAATTAGATCAACCGTTTCTTGCTTTGAGATATCCAATCATCTAAAAATTTGATGTGACACATTAATTTTCTAAGCTCATCTATTCACTAATTCTAATTCAATTAAATTAAGGCTTAGTTTGAGACGACTTTCTTACTGCTTCTTAAACCAACTTTTTAATAAAAAATTAAATTTTGTATCAGAAAGCTACTTTAAGAAGCAGTAAGATAGCCGTCCCAACGGCTTTCTTACTGTGTCTTATAGCAGATTCTTCGTACAAAAAGTTGCTTTAAGAATCGGTGAGAAAGCCGTCCCAAACGAAGCCTAAATCAAGCACCAATTAAGGTTTCGTTTGGGATGATTTTTTTACGGCATCTTAAAGTGATTTTTTAGTAAATAAATAATTTTTTTATAAAAAAATCTGTTTTAAGAAATAGTAAAAAAAGTAATCTCAAACGAAACCTAAATCTTTACGAGTTAATACATAATTCACATTTTTTAAAAAAAAACTCATATATGTTAAAACAAATTTTTTTTCATGATCCTAATATTTTTCGTAAGAAGTGGTTTTGTCCATATATGTAAATTTAAATTTGTTTTGATTAGTAAGGATGTATAGAATAATTGTTTAGAAAAAATAAACATTTACCAAAATATCTATAGGCTTCAGAGCTCTGCAATGACAGTCTTCATAGTTGCTGGTAAAAAAGGACCAAATTCCAAGACAAAGACAGCCTTGGCCATTGTTTTCAGTGCCAGATTATAAAATGTTTCCAGTTTCCCCCCGCCAGCTTAGAACTTTTATGCTCATGATGTAAAAAAAATTAGGGATTGCAAAATGAATTTTTGTAAATAAATCAATTATTTTGTACCGATTTGAATAGAATTGTCTCAGGTTGAAAAAACTATTACATGAGGACACTGAATGCATTTGAAACTGTCTCGTCACTCAATGTACATTGCATTGCATAGCGTGGTGGCTCCTGATTAGTCTATGAATGTGTTCAGGATCCGCATGTAATAATCTCTCGAGGTTAGGGGTGTAAACAAATCAAGAAAAAATTGAATCACCTCTGATTTGAACTTAACTTTGATTAATTAATAGAGCTTGAACTCGAGCTTGAGCTTAATTGCATGAGTTCGAGTGAGATCACAAGCCGTCTCATTAATTATGAAACAGAAAAAATGATTTTGGTTAAAGTAGCAATTATAATAAAATGACTAAAACATGAGAAATTAAAACATAATAATAATAAATCACTTGGTATTATGAAGTGAGATATAATTTTAAATATTTTTAATATTTTTTTACTAGAACTCCTAATTAATGCAAATATTTAACTAGATTTTATATTAATATTTTTTAAACGATTCAACTAATTAGCTAACGAATTGAGCTCGAGCTGGCTCATTAACTCATTGAGCCTCAGCTCACAAGCAAGCTCTAGTTAACTCACGAGTCGGTTTACTCACTTACACCTCTATTCCACACACAACCTATAATATGATACAGGATTCAGTCATGGGATAGTTGTAATTTTCTGGTAAAAATGATTATAAAATTATTATAATGAAAACAATTTATTGAAAAATAACTATAATAAATATATTAAAAAATGAACTTTCTTAGTCTCTCTCTCTCTCTCTCTCTCTCTCTCTCTCTCTCTCTCTCTCTCTCTCTCTCTCTCTCTCTCTCTCTCTCTCAATCCAGAACTTTTATTCTATCCAGTGAACGTACGCAGAGGAAGGTTCGGTTTTAGGCAAAAAAGTGCTTGTACCGAGTTTTTCGCGCCTGAACCGAGTTGACGCTTTTTTTGCCTAAAACCGAACCTTCCTCTGCGTACGTGGATCACCCCAATCCATCTCTCTCTCTCTCTCTCTCTCTCTCTCTCTCTCTCTCTCTCTCTCTCTCTCTCTCTCTCTCTCTCTCAACACTAAAACAAATATAATTATAGAGAGTTTTTTCTCATAAAAAATTAAAAATTAATTAAAATAGATTATAAAGCAAAGTAATATATTTAACTTAATTAATTTCAATTAGATGCTAATTGTAGTATTAATCACTTTTTAATAAATTTATATATAAAAGCGTGAAATTTCGAAGACCGGAGAAGAAAATAGGGATTTGTGAAAATTAAAAAGCCACATTGGGTGGCTATTTGACTGCTTCCTCGTGATTATCATAATTAATTATTAATTAATTATAATTAATTAGAACTGATTACGGGCAGTAAAAACCGGCATCTCTTGCGCCGCACAACCGCAATGTTTGTTTAGGGGAGCTGCCCGAGTGCCCGAGTCATGATTATTGACCGGGGCAGTGTTTTTTGTGAGCTGAATTTCATATTTTACCTATTTCAATGAAATTGGGCTCTAATTATTAAATTTATTTTGAGATGGGTATAATATAAATTTTAATGAATATCTTATATATTGTTATTTTATATACTTGATAACTTATTGAAAATTGACTTGATCAGGCACGAATCTTGATGTATATTTGAATTAAAAGCTTTTTAATTTAACTCTAGGATCATTTAACTCCTACTTCAGCAAACTTTTAATCAAACTCAATGTCTGGTAGCACAAACCCTACATTGCCAAAAGTGGTCCAATATGGGTTTGAATGAGCACTTAAAGCATAATTAAAAACTTTCGGGTAATAATTGGAAGACCAAACAATCTCTAAACCTTCCATGCTCTTTGGAAAATCAAGTGTCTCGACGAGATGAATTCAACAAGCTTAAGATCACTTAATGGTGACATCATTAAGACATTTAAATGCTGAAGAGATGATCTATGATTAAGAGAATTAATACAAGTTGTCTAGTGAAATGTTCTGAATTTTGGTCATGTTTATAATTTTTTGTCTATGTTATTTTTTGAGAGTTGAAGCTTTGTTGTTTGATAGATGCTTTTGTCCAATAATAATTTATGGAGGAAATTATCTCACTACATTCTCTTTGAAAAGGTCAGAGTAAATGAAATAAATTGAGAGAAAAAACAGACAGATCAGATGTTGACATACACTATCAGACATACAATAAGTTTAGCTAAACAACACCAACATTGAATTGAAGACCAATTGTCAAATTAAATATTTAAAACAAATACAAATTCCTAAGGGAGAAAATTAGTATAGGATAATAACAAAGATGATTAATGAGGAAGGAAAATAATATGTAGATATTAAGATAATTAGGATTTAATTTAATAAAAAGAATTTATGAGATTATGTTGATATAAAATAATAAATTAATTATTGGGCTCATAAAAAATGGAAAAATTAGGATGCTCATAAAAAATGGATAAATTAGGATGCATCACAATACTAATGATCATAAATACTTAAAAGAGATGATATTATATATATTATATATCCCTCTGGAAAAAGAAAAATTAAGTGATAATATTATAGAAAGTAAGTGATGAGAGAGAGAGAATTCTTCTTTGTACGATAATTACATGAGGAATATGTATGTGTATACTAACTCGAGTGTAGGCTCAAGCTCAAACTCGTGAGCTTATTAACAAGTTGAGTTCGAGCTGGCTCGACTCACCTACACCCCTAGTTTATAGTGAGAAATAAGGAAGGTGCATTAACACCTATCGTAGTTATCTTCAACTATAGAGAGAGTACAACAACTTCAAGCCTTTATCCCACTACGTGGGGAACTATAGAGAGAGTAATAAAGAAAATATATTAGGTTAATAATTTCCTTTAATATATGACCTTAAGACGAAATCCATTGTGATGACACTAATATGGACTAAGTTTTTCAAGAGGTCGCTGAGAGATGAGCTTAGTAAGAGAATCAAAAATTTCATTCTACTGTGGCCTAAGAGAACAACATAAACACTTAATGATATACAATAGGTAATATTATCATCCCAATTGGTAAGAGAATAAACAATTTCACTCTGTTGTGGCCTAAGAGGACAACATAAACACTTAATTATATGCAATAGGTAATATTCCCATCCCAATTGGCATATGAAAATCTATGAAATGAGAGGGTCTACGAATGAAAAGATCTTGGTTGATGATGGCACACATATATCAGATAATGCATTTAATTGTTATTCAGTGGTCGATAGTTAGTTGATACACAAACCAAGAGAGGTTGATGTATCAGACTCGACCCTATCTTTAGTAGCATGCATTCTCATTCATGTCGCAACTGATTCAATAAGCTACGTGTCCGATTAGCAAATGTAATATTGGTTCCCGCTAAGAGAGATATTGAAGTTTCCAAATAATAGAGCAATACTTCAAAGGATTAGTGAGAGAAACAATGTCAAGGACTGGAGGCATATGAATTAAAGACATGGGAACAAGAACCACCTCAGTATTTATCATGTTGGTGCACTCTAGAAGATAATGAATATATAATTAGAGGGGATGACTACAACACCCAAGGAAATAGGAGAGTTCACCAAGGTCTTTAATAGAGAATGCTTAGGCCAATTTGGTAGTGAATTGTTGAAGAAGCTTCTCATTGCTCCCAATGAGTATTAGGCCATCACAATAAACAAATTACATCATAATATGTTTGACATTAATGAATGAGGTATCATACGAGGAGCTTGTGAAGTTGGTTTATACAGCTGCCAAAAGTACCATCTCAATTAAGAAAAATTATTCTGTGCAAACACCTGACGTCATCCAAAGACCAATCAGAACGCACTACGTTAATTTTTTACTCAGTATCAATACTGGTGACCGTTGTGTACCAAATGACATGACGCATTCTGATTGGCTTCCAGATCGTCCGATGACAGCACAAGATATTTCGGCGGATATCATTGGATAATATTAAAAAAAAAAATGAAACCATAGGGTGACAACTAGCTTAAAGCAGGAGTACTAGTTGTTTCTTCCATCTGTCTTTCATCATCATCATCATCATCATAATCATCATTTCACCAGCATATCTAAAACGATTCCATTTTCCTGAGCAGTAAGCATGAGAAGGAGAGGGAGAGGGAGAGGGACATGATGCAACTAATACCTTTAGGCTGCAACAGTTTTTGCAACTCTATTAGGTAGCCACATAGAGTGCTGATATTGATGTGCATTATGATTAAGAGTACATTTGGAATGTAGATCTCACAACTTTATTTCCATACAGCTTTCGCAATTTTATTGGGCTATTTTATTTTTTTTCTGAATTTTTTGTGCTGAAAATTTTTTCCCTAATTAAATGTATTAGATTACAGTATATATAAAAAAAAGTACCATTTTTAAATAAAAAATATAACATTCAAAATAAGTTTTTAAAAAAAATATTACTCTTTTTCCCACTATTAAAGAGGGAAAAGGCTTTATTTTGGAATATTTTTTTCTATTTCTTTAAAGTAACTTTTAATTTAAATAAAAAATAAAAGCAAGGGAAAAATAATGAAAAAATTGTCCCATCCAAAGCCCCTTTGAAACAACTTTCTTATTGTTTTTAAAAATAGATTTCAAATATAAAATTTATTAATTTAAAAAATATATATTAAAATTTTATTTTTAAAAACAGTAAAAAAGCCATTCCAAATGAAACCTAAATTTAGGCTTTATTTGGGGAATTTTTATTGCGTCCTCCCACCTGACGTAGAGATACGTCCTCCCACCGCCAAAAAATTCAGTTTTTGCTCGATATTGCTAGGTATTATTTGATAATAACGAGGAATATCATCATGTGAAGACCAATACCGAGTTATACCGAGCTATACCGAGCAATACCGAGTAATACAAAAAAATATCTAGTTTTTTCCTAGAAAAAACTCGTTATTTTTTTGTATTGCTCGGTATAGCTCGGTATAACTCGGTATTGGTCTTCACATGATGATATTCCTCGTTATTGTTTGGTATTGCTCGGTATTTGCTCGGTATTTCTTATTTTTTAGCGCGATTTTAGCTCTGGGAGGACGTATCTCTACATCAGGTGGGAGGACGCAATAAAAATTCTTATTTGGGACAGCTTTCTTAATGCTTCTTAAAACAATTTTTTTTAATTTTTATGCAAAAAAAACTAATTTAAGAAACAATAAAAAAGCCGTTCCAAACAAATTCTTAATAGTTTTAAAAGCAAGCACATGAGGGGGAAAAGAAGGAAAGGCAAGCAACAAACTTTTCTGGGCCACAATTGAACAGTAATAGCGACAAGATTCATACAGGATGAAAGAGCAGTTCCAGTTCTAGGTTTGTCTTGTCATAATCATGGCTACATAATAAGTGACAGGTACTGAATTATTTATGCCCAGTAAAAATCCATTATTGGTGGAATAACATATCATTATAAAGTTTCGAGGATCACCTGCCGTAGACATTCAACCAACCAAAGACCTTCATGAACAGGAGGACCACCATCCTTCAATCTGCAACAGACCTTCAGATTCATAAATCCGTAAGACATTTTCATGAACAGGAGAGAATTAGCTACAGGAATCAGCAAATAACCAGTAAAAGAAATAAATTACTTGGGACAAAGAACACAAAGAGGTTTTGTATGCTTAAGACAAAAAAAAGCCCTTTTTTTTTTTTTTTTTTTTTTTTTTTTTTTTTGAATTGCATGATATGTCAGAAGAGACAGTTACACATCCTTCAAATGAACATCACCAACCAAATATTTTCTATTATATCACCGAAGAACATTTGTTAAGAACACCCCTCATAAATTAGAGAAATCATTCCATGCAGAGTCCGGACGGGAAGTTTCCGTCTGAATTGGGAGTGTACACACTGTGTACATTGAGTACAATTCTTGTACAGTTTAGTTCAAATTGTGTACACACTATTTGTACAGTGTGTACACTTACAGTCCGGACGGAAGGTTCCCGTCCGGACTCCGCATAGGAAGTTACCGTATGAACTGTGAGTGTACACAGTGTACATTAAGTATAATTTTTGTACACAGTTTGATTCAGATTGTGTACACACTATTTATATATAGTGTGTACACTCACAATCCGAACTCCGCACGGAATAATTTCTTCATAAATTGGTGTTAAAGGAAATTTTCCCATGCACAATCTGTAGGACCACAACAAGACAAACCTTTAGACAATCAAGGATGTTGGTATGGGATGCACATCCACGCACATTGTAACACAAAAATCTGTTACAGTATGAGTTTTACTATTCAAGATACAGTGCAATATAGTTAATACAGTAGGAAAGTAACAGTAAGAATACAGTCATTTCTAATTATCCAAAATTAACAGTAAGCTAAATGTTTCTATGTAATGAAAGCAGTAGTAAGGCTTTAGGAATAAAGGAGAGTTCAAAAGAAAGATAAGCGGAACGGAAATTATTTAGGAAAAAAAAAATTAATGTTATAGATAGAGAAGATATAAATGAGGAAACAGTTTCATAGCCACAGATGTATGATGTGTCCATTTAACTGCTTATATATTCCAACTAAGCATCAGGAAACCGACATCAGAGTATTTAATGTCATTCTTCTTGTGACCTAACTATCAATCTTATCTGGAACCTACACTATTGAATAGGTCCGACCTCTTTAATGTCACTATTTCTTTTGCTCCTGCACAACACCATTTCCTATTCTCTTCAAACAAAAATGTCACTTTAATCATCAAACGCACATGTAACACTTAATGATTCAACAAACCATCTGAAGGGATTAGGCATACGTAAGGAATACCTTTCTGAGTTCAAAATATTCCAAAATAATACTATCATGGAAATGCAAAAGGTGACGAATCAGATTAAGGCTTTGTTTGGGACAGACTTTTTACTGTTTCTTAAAGGACCTTTTTAGTACAAAAATTAAAAAACTGATTTAAGAAGCAGTAAGAAAGCCGTCCCAAACCAAAACTAAGTTCGTTTGGGATAACTTTGTTACAACTTTCTAATTTTCTTGAAAACATCAAAAAAGCAGCGGCCAAATACAATCCCAAACGAAACCTAAACTTTGGCAGTTATTTCTTTGGAAAATACCATATATAGTGTAATATCAAATTTAGGTAGCCTAAAACTGTGGTTTTGTGCCCTTTTTGTTGAGAAAAGATTTCCCTTCTAAGAGGTTTGACACAATTTTCCAAACAAATTTTTTGTTGCCTTATTTTTCATGCATTTTGTATTCGCTTGGCAAACCAAAATAATTCATTTTTAATCAACACAATGAAAAGAAATAGCAAGCAAGCAGACACACATGCAAGCACCCCCCATCTATACCATAAATGACACAGCTTGCACAACCCCGAACCCATCCGCAAAAGTGCACCAGTTTATGTGAAAGGAAACATTTTAAACTTGCACAATAAAAATAATTTTGATGTCAAATTTGATAAAATTTCAAGATGCAGCATATAAAGATAAAACCCAAACAAAAAGTTTAAATAATAAGATAACTGATTCGTTAATTCCATGTACTAATAGTATTTAAAAATAAAAAATTTCATCATATATAGAAATGGATCTATAAGAATTTCAATGGAATTGAGTTAAAACAAAATATTACTTTTAAGGGGGGTTACAAACCATCTATCTATTCATCAAAAAAATTGAGCAACAATTGAATCTTCATAAAAATGATTAAATTGAATAATCATTTAGTTGTTTTAAGACTATAGATCAGCATCAATAACCATAATCTTGTATTTGAAGGCAGTAGTAATATAGGAAAATAATTGTAGAAAATGAGCTTTTTCCAGATTAAATGACTGTTGATGAAGATATGTGCTTACAATCGTGAAAAATGTTGATACAAATTTGCCTTAAAGATAAAATATGTATGACTTGAATGGTTGATGATGTCTTTAATGTAACCAAATGCACTAGTATTTACATAAAAATAATGAATCATGTCTTGTAGCAACTTATTTAGAACTTTTTTATCACTT
Source organism: Dendrobium huoshanense (assembly GCA_016618105.1). Classification (NCBI taxonomy): domain Eukaryota; kingdom Viridiplantae; phylum Streptophyta; class Magnoliopsida; order Asparagales; family Orchidaceae; genus Dendrobium; species Dendrobium huoshanense. The sequence continues at coordinate 32,365,962 of CM028353.1, read as the reverse complement.
ACTTTGATCATATTCTGCTTTATAGGAAAACGATATGAACATTTGATACATCCAATCATATTAAAGGCATCATGCACTCTTAAGGAAGTATGGTTACCCAATGCCCAAGGTACTAAGTACCAATCTGAACAAAGGCACCAAAAAATTTCACAAATTTTAATTCTGAGGAAAATTTTGAAGAGTATAATATTTATAATAAAATATTAAATTTAGAAGGCAAAAAAATATATACATTTTAAAATTCATTCATCCAAAATACTAAAATGACAACATTGCCAAATAGATTATCTAAAACAAAGTACACAAAATAGCCAAAAGTTAAATTTCAAGTTCAAACAACAAAATATAAACCTAATTTGGTAACTTTTATTGCATAAGATTAATCTAATCTTTTTTAATATCTATTTTATCTTCTTCATCACCTATACTCCCTTTCCATCTCTCTATCTTATAACATGATTGTGTAAGCTATATAAAATAATTAAAAAAATATGCATCATTGAGGCAATTGGCGAGTGCCTAGAAGATAATGCCTTTAACCAAAGAGCTTGCCTAGGTGGTGCATTAATGGTGGTGGTGCCGACTTGGGAGATATTTGACGCACTAGAACCTCACATCACCTTGCAGGGGCACCTAGAAGAGCGCCCCAATCGCCTTTGATAACATTGGGTGCATATTGGGAAAGTCTTTGAAGAGTTGCAAGATGAGAAACTATATCTAAATATGATGAAATGTTGTTTTGTGATATCATTTATTGTTTTGTGACATCATATATTGATTCTGATAAAAATTTAAGTAATTAATGATTGATCAACATATACTAATATTCATAATATTCACAGAATTTGTGATTTGGCTATTTTATAGGTGGTTCACTTTAGAAAAAGGAATTTAAATAGACTAAAAAAGTTGGTTTTGCCTTTGTTAAGATCAAATACACGTGCTTATGTAATGTGACTTCAATAAAACATCTGAGGCTTCTTGTGAGGAGTGACAAACCATGAGGATCACACAATTGCTTTATTTACTAAGAAATTAAATAAAGCTAAAAATATATATTCAAACTATAATTGAAAATTCTATTATTATTGTGCAGGCTCTTCCTTATTGAAGGTATTACTAGTTTGCCAAAGAGTTTGCACTTCACTCTGACCAGCAAGACTAAATTCATTTATGCTTAACAAAGACTACGATTAAAAATCATTATTTTTTAAGGGGATCTGTACTTATATTCTTGTGTCGATTTAGAATTACATGTTGGGGTGTTTTTGAACATTTTGGGAAAGAGAAAATCATAACAATAATCAGAGTTAGATGTTAAGATCTAATATATATATATATATATATATATATATATATATATATATATATATATATATATATATATATATATATATATATATATATAGCTTGTATTGTTTCATGATGTAGGATTTGCAAACCTATTAAAGAGAAAAACATAACACCATGCTTTATACACCTTGGTCTATTTCATATAAAGACATGGGAGTATGTATGGATTGTACTAAGTTTATCATGAACTTTACAAAATCATGATTTTATTTTTGTAGTGGTAGATCATCTATCTAAATGGAACATTACTATATAATATTTTAACGAAGTGGCAAAATTGTATGGGTTACCTTGCCTAAAATAATTAAGTTTGGTAGAAATAAAATTCATGAGTTATTTAAAAAAAAAAACATTTGGAAAAAAATATGAGAACAACTTAAAATTTCAATGGCTTATCATCCACAAATTAATGGATGATTAAAGTAGTGAACATAAGTTCGAGTAATATGTTATGTTGTTTAATCAAAACCATGCATCTAGTTGATATTTTATATTGCCAATGGCTAAGATTGCAAAGAGTTCATATGGCAACAAGTCTAATGACATGAATCCATCTGAAATTGTTATAAAATTTCAACCTAAAAAATATATAGATCATGTTGAATTTCTTATTGATGTTGAACCTAGTTCGTTGTCATAATAATTTGCACAACATACACATGATTTGCATGAGATATTATCAAAAAATTAGCTACTAATTACGGTAATTATAAACTTTATGTTGACAACAACATGAGATATATGAAATTTATGTCGAGGTACAAAGTCAAGATGCTTTTAAATTTAGAAAGGCTTCCTTAATAACCATTAAAAATCAAAAGCTCGAAAAACAAGGCAATTAAAATTTTACGGCCCACTGGAAGTAACGCCTGAAAAGTAGGAATTCCAAGAAATTTTGGACTAATTTAATCTTCAATGTATCTGATTGACCTTATTTCATGAACCACAGCTAATTTTGTGGATTCCCACCTCTTCCATCTAATCCTAGTGAATTCTATCCAAAACTTAGCCAGATAATTCTATAGTTTTTTTTTTTTTTTTCTTGAAGCTTTTTTGAATAGTAAAATTGTATCCATCCTAATGAAGAATTCTAACGATATCTAGTGTATTAATATGAGAAATCAATGTGTTGACTAATACATTACTTTGCAAAAATCACAAAATATAACATGATTTACTTGACGAGTATGAAATGTTCAGTTTATCATATAACTAAATTTATCCAATCCAAACAAATTTGATGGAGATCTACATCTTGAGACTCAATAAAAATGACAATAAAAAAACTAATTTAAAGAAAAAAATTACTTTTGCGTTTTTATTTTATTTTATTATTTTTTTAATTACAAGTATCTTGGGCATGCCTATGATGAATGTCTATAAGAAAGGAATTTGCTTTTGATTAATTTGATTCCCTACTGCTAGGTTTCCATATATGGTTTTGGCGTAGACTCAAGCAGTTTGGTTTGTGTTTGATTCCTAGTTTAAATCCTACGTCATTGACTTCATGTGGATTTTTAGTTGGCTATGTAAAATACATGGCTCATTGTAATCCTATAGCACCTACTGTTCATCTTACTGCTAGAGATAACAATTCCATAGAATTTTAGCTTTTGTTTTGGAGTTTTTAGTAGCATATCTTACCCCCATTTATGGATATTTGGTCGAAAAATTCATCAGTTGTTCCTTCTATGCATGCGGTTTTTGTGACTTATTTAATCACTATTGTTGATGGACTCTCGGTGAGGGCTTCAAAGGATACTTGACCAAGTCACGGATTATGCAGTGCATGATGACTGGTTGTTATGGGCTCTCGGTAAGCAGCAGCCAAAGCATTTCGTGGCTGGACTGAGGGCAGCACATATAGCAACAGTGTAAGGCAGCAATTAGGGAGTCGAAAGGCTGCAGTGGGGCAAAGCTGATGTATTGAGGCAGCGATTGGCATGAAAAACAGCAGCTACACAGGTAAAAAGCTGAAGAACTACTGATGCTACAATGCCTGGAAGAGAAGATAAGGGAACGAAAGAACTTATAAATAAATATCCAATTAATTTATTACAGAAACCTAAACCGATTTATTGAGAAATACAGCACAGACAAACTCATATTTATTTCCAAACAACGTCTATAACAATAACCTAAATAAGTTTAAACTAAACAATAATTCAACTGGATAATCCAACTGCAATTATCCAAATCGGAATTTAAATCCAAATACAAATTTATCAAAACAAGTTGAAAATTTTACTTTGAATTATAATGATCTGATTTGCAAAGCCTTCATCTCCCTCATATGATATATTACTTGAGATCCAATTGCGCCTATGGAATCCTAACAAAATCATCTTCGATCTCAACAATTAAATCTTAGAATCACCACTGTCTTCAATTTGCATAAGAAAATCAAGCCATTAAAACAATAAAACTTCAACAAACATTTTTCCTAAGTTTTCCAATATGTGATGCCCAAATTATGAAGATAGATTCATTCTATGGGCCTTTTGGAGGTGGATTCCGGGATTGACCATCCCCTTTATGATTTGATCCCCGGATCAATTATGTTAATGCTAATATAAAAATCTAAAACATGTGCACATACATAAAACAAGCAAAACCATACAACATTTCTCATTTGAATAGAGCATGTTGGCATGCATCCAGTAGCATCAACCTAATTGAGTATTCCATAAAAGCACGTGATTAGGAAAACCAATAACATTGCTTTTCTTAAAGAATTAAGCTGTATTTGATAGTTCCATGTGGCCAAAGGTTTTAATGGATAAAAATTCAGAATGTTATAGTGTTTGCAGCCAACAAATTCGACATTCCTAAGCCGAAAAAAAGCAGAACAAGGTAAGATTGGAGCCAACCAATTATAATTAGTAATTTCCATGCACAACTTCGAAAGTAACAAGAAGAAAATGCTTCTAACCAGCTAACATGCTACCCCCAACGGCCCAAACAATGTTGTTAAAAGTGCACTTAAGAAGCCAAGTATTAAAAGTGCGTTGGAAGGGAGTTGCACATTATTTTGATGTGCCTAGCTTAAGTGTGACTTTGGACCTAACTTGTTGCCACTCACACATGGCTTCGTAGGTGATCACACTATGAATATTTGAGGCATGAAGGAAATAAGCATCCACGCACGCAAATAAATCGTGGTCTCGCAACACTTTCAAGCTTACTTCTCCCAATCTCTTAGTCCCTCTCAATCAGTCGATCTCCTCTCCCTCCTAATCTCTCAAGCTTTCAATTCTCCTGCAGAGCTCGATTGTGATCATTTCTTGTAGACCTCGACCCCATTATCTCATTTAACCTCTCGATCACTAGTTCTAGGGATCAATTGCAGTTCTACAGCATCTCTTCCATCAACTTTCACTCATAGTGTGGCCTCTTAGGCTGTTATGACTATTCTTGATTTTCATGTATTATTTCATCATTTCATTCTTCATATATTTAATTTCTTTTTCTTTAGCTTTCCAATCATTGGTCCTTTCACAGACACAAGAGAACTGATTTAAATAATAAAAGTGTTGCTTATTTTTTACATTTAATTTAAAAAAAAAAAAGAATCACAGTTCATTGCATTGTGCTTTGCGCTTAGAAAATGCTAACCCCAATATATCACTTAAGGAAAACTAAATGAGCCTTCTCAAAAATTGGAAGAATCTCTGGGTAGGGGTTTGATAGCTAAAAAACACAAATATTGGGTTTTGGTATACTGACCGTCTGTATGGACCCTCTTAGATATATGTATACACCATTTTATGTTGGGATGAATGGTATTGGATAAACTAAACTTCTGAAAAAATATTTCAAAGAGGGAGATCTAGCAAATAAACCACCATTTTAGGTGTGATTGATGATTCAAATCAATCCCAGCTTTGCAACTAACATGAATAAAATTTTATTAATTATCATAATTAAATATTAAATAAATTAGATAAGTTTTAAGTTTGTGAGATAGATATCCTCCTAAATATAAATTCACAATCGCAATCAAAATAGATTGATAACAACTATATTTAAAACCTTGTCATCAACTTTCCTTGGTCCTTAAAAATGATGAGGGCTAATGTGTTAAAAAAAAAAAAATTCTATGCTTCTCTCATACTTTAGGTTGGAGATCCCCCCCCCCCCTCCATTTCTCCGTCCTTTCTAATCTTCGCACAAATTAGTGGTTCGAGAACAATCTCAAAATGTTGTATTTGGCTTCAACCTAAAAATCATCATAAAAAGATTGCAATTGGAGTCAAACCAAATATATATATATATATAGAGAGAGAGAGAGGGAGAGTTCAAGCGATATCATTTAGAAGAACAAGGGCCCATCCTCACACATGTATATTATTCATCTACATCATTCAATGGTTAACATTTAAAGTACTTTTATACAATTCCATTGTCATATTAATTAGTTGATGCTGCTTTATCCTCTAGCCACCCTTGTAAGCATTTACACCTTACTTAGCAATGGCAAGGTATAGATCGCCTCGTAAAGATGAAATAAATCAAATATATATATGATTTCATGAATTTTCGATCACTCTCTAATGGTTTGTTCTTTGTCAAGGCAATTTTATTATATTTACTTTCATGAGTGCTCTTAATTAATCTATTGTTGGTTGGTGAGATCAAATGGTTTGTTGGCACCCTAAAGCTTTGGTCGTCATTTCTCCTCCCAACATGGCTGTAGGTGATATACTCCCACTAATATGGTTAACTTTTCTCCTCATGGAAAGAAAATTGCAGTTTTTGTACCAAATCTTTCTTCTAAGCTCTCTCAAAAAATATTATCTAATCAAAATTGGTTGTTCTAAAAGATCTTGTAATTTACAAGGTCACATAAGCTATAGTGTTATCTAATGAGGAAATTTTGTACATTGTTGGACCTTTTTCTATTACTTTCGATGGAAGGTTTCCCAATAGTCATCCTCCTGTATTAGTTATCAAAGATTCTTCTCTAAATGAGTTTTTACTGGAGTTATCAATTTGTTCATTTTGATTATTCCCATATTATCTTTCGGCCGTCTAATGATTGTAATCATGCTAGACTATTTGCTCATATATCTTAACAATTAGATATGAAGATCTAAAATGCTCCCCCTTCCTTGATGCCATCATGAATCATTCTGGTCCTGGAGGTAGAATATCAACCACTTGACGTCCTTCTCTCAACTATGGTTATTTCATATCCCCCTTTTCTTTACGTGCTATTCTGCTCGCTATACCAGCTGATATAGCGTACTAAACTGTATTGTTACACTTGCTACCATCAGGAGACATCTAACCCTTCCTTTTTTCCCAATTACATATATGGGATATTTTCAGAAAAGATACCTCATATTAGGAAGGAAGGGAAGCCCACCTATCAGTCTTGTCCCCCTGAAAGTTTCGGTATTCCCTTTTCAGTGCCATTCATGTGATTAAGAGCAATTTAAGGAGTAGTTCAGAGTAAAACTCTGGATGGAAGTCCCTAGAGTGATCCCACTATTTTCAGGGGAAGAGCAGATTCTTCATTCCCTAAGGATTTAGTTGTCTTGCTACGCACCTGAGTTAGATAGATTTGCTTTTTATTCAGGCTTGATGCCATCATGAACTACCGATCACTCCGATATGAATCTCTATATCAAGCATCATATTTCAGTTTATCATGCATAAAGCACTATTTTTTATAGGTAATTTATAAGAAACTTATTCAAATTGATACTATCACTATAAATATCTCTAAACTCTCTTATGCTCGTATTCTTGTGGAAATAGATATTTTTAAACAATATGACACCAAATGCTAGGTTGGATCTCCTAATAATGGGCATTTCCAAGAAGTTTTGTTTAAAAATCCCCATATTATTATACTTATGATCATCTATTTTATCATTCTAATGAATAAACTTTAAACTTCATCCAAACTTTAAATCGCAAACTAATAATTTTAAAATAACACACTATAATTATTGTACCCAAACTTTAAATGAAATTAAGACTAAAGATAATAGTATTTATCATATTTCATCAGTCATTTATATTAATATTTCTAAGGATCTTTCTAATGTTGGTTATGTTCATTAGCAAATGCTTAGCAATTAAGGGGATCAGTCATTTATATTAATATTCATAAGGATCTTTCTAATGTTGGTTATGTTCATTAGCAAATGCTTAGCAATTAAGGGGATGTGGTAACACTAATGATTCTTAAGCGGGGGACTAATTACCAGCTCTATATTTTCGAGGTACGTTCCAATTGAACCTTTTAAATATATCAGCATATTATTTTGGATCACAAAATTGTACAATCCAAATATGTAGAATGGGCTACAAGCAAGATGGAACATCCAATAATTACAAAAGTCTACCAAATACAAAGGAATAAGCATATGCCACATGACAACAACATTATTTTAGTTACATAAATAATATGGGTCCACAGATGTAGACCAAGTCTATAATAACTTGTTGGTCTACCTAAACACTATAAATACCCTGCCACTTGTAAACAAAGACATGATAGAATAAAATTTTTTGTTTCCCTCTTCTCTCTTCTCTTTTCTCTCTTCTCTTTCTTTGAGAGTTCACATCTACTCTAAAGGTGCCTAACTTTCTTGATCCTTCAAGAAGCCTATCAAATTTTTCTCTCAACATGTTAGGATACATTCTAAAAAAATTCATCAAACTATTACTGACACGTATATAATAAAGCCTATCAAATGCTGCATCCATTGGCTTGACTCTCCAACAATTTCATGCTTTCATGGATTCTACGGACAAACTCCTTGACTCCATATGTACTGACTGAACACACTCCTTTCCCCATCAAGATTTTTGATCTTCATCGGGCATACTTGGATTAGGCAACCACATCCCTTCTCATCACCAATATCCCCTCCTACGAATTCTTCTTTTCTTAAAACCATAAATTGAACTTCCTCATTTAATGGAACGGATGTAGAAACTTGAATCTATAAGGCACAATAATATTTTGATTTTCATACAACCCCCAAATGCCATCGTGTTCGCATCACATCTTTCCACTTAGAAGACCCAACAGCTACTTGGAATTAATGGCTGCGTATGAAAGTCCAATTATTCTCTTGGCCTGACTTTATCCTTTTCTTACAACAACACTTTGGTATATCCACGTAAAAAGATTTACATGGTAATCTTTCTAAACTAACTCAACAAAATTTTGTCCTCAAATACCAATCTGCATTTAAAAATCTAGCTTTTAAAACCCCTAATTTATCTAAATCCACACTAATTAGTTATTTAATATCATGCCTTAAATAAGAAATTCGCCTTGAACTTCTTCTTGTCCGACCTGTTTCCCTCTTAGATGCTATGAAATTAGCATGTCTTCACGAAGCCAAAATTCAATATTTTTTTCCTTGTACTTTCCTACTCTTGCCAAAAATCATCAACTCTTCCTTTTAAAAATAGTACTTATAATTCTTTACATACTAGCATCAATTCAACCAATTCATCACCCTCCCATTTCTCGCCTCTCTCTTCCCTCTTCTACGACAATTATCTCTAAGCCTCCAAATCTTCCAATCTGAAAACTTTCACCAGCAGAAATTCAATTTCAGAAAAGGTCTATGTTTTAATTGTGACGCTAAATTTGGACCGGAACATCATTGCCCAAATAAATTCTATCTCCTTGGCACTGATGACTCAGACTATAGTGGATGACTTTTTCCACTCTTCTATCAATAAGGAAAATCCATAATCCTTAACCTGAAATCAATCTTAATGTTTTGACTAGACGATTCAATCATCGTTCTTTCAAATTAATCGGCTCTAATAATAATCATAATGTGCACATATTAATTGATAGTGGTAGTATAATTTCATTCAAGAACACCTTATAACCAAATTATCTCTTCATCCTCAACCTATTAAACAATTTAATGTTTTTGTGGACAATGTCAACTTATTATCTTGTAATTCCAAATGTTCGCAGGTAAACATTCTCATTCAAGGCTATCAGGTCTATCTAGATCTAATCGTTCTATCCACTCATGGGGATGATATCGTTCTTGGCATGCACTTGGCTGTAATCTTTAAGATTGGTTTTACACCATTGTCAAAACCTCTCCATGTGATTCCATAATTAAAAAAAAAAAAATCATATTACTCTAACAGGTGAAACACAATTACAATGTGATCCTATTTCCTTTGACCAGCTTTGTGCAATCATTTTCCATTCACCCACCATTCAATTATTCACCATCCAATCACACATCGACGATCTAGTTTCTTTCTCCCCTTCCAACTAATTGATTGACTACCTTAATAAACTCACAACTCCATTACTCCTTTTCATCTCTATTCTCCTCAAACAATTTCAATATTTATTTCAATCTCCCCAAGGCCTACCACCACCTTGAACTATTGATCATCATATTAACATTTTTTTATTTTCTAAACCTATTAACATTCGGCCTTCTCGTTACCCACATTTCCAAAAAGATACAATGGAACAATTAGTCTACGAACAGATTCATGTCAGCATTATTCTTCATAACCATAGCCCTTTTTCTAGTCCAGTTTTACTTGTTAAAAAATGTTATGGCACTTGGTATTTCTGCATTGATTATAGAGCCCTTAATGCCCTTACTATTAAAGATGCATCCTCACAACATTCATAAAACTGCCTTTCGAACTCATGAGGGACATTACAAATTTCTAGTTATGCCTTTTGGGCTAACTAATACTCCGTCAATATTTCAAGCTTTAATGAATTATATCTTCTCTTTATTCCTCCGCAAATACGTCATAATCTTCTTTGATGATATCTTGATATACAACCCCACCCTCCAACTCCATGTTGATCACCTTACTCTGGTTTTTCAATGCTTACAAACACATCACATTTTTCTAAAACTTTATAAATGTCAATTTTGTCAATCTCCCATCAAATGCCTGGGTCATAGTCTCTGCAAGATGCGCCTAGCCTAACCCTACTAAAATTACAACTATAACAATTTGGTCAATTCCATCCTCTTTAAGTCAATTGCGTTCATTCTTAGGGTTCATGGGCTATTATCGACAATTCATATCACATTATGCTTCTATAGATGCTCCATTAACCAATCTTAAAGTATTCCTTCAAATGGGATGGCACAAACTTACCTGATTTTCAAACTCACAAAATAACTATGATATATGCACCAGTCTTACCCTTACATGATTTCACGCAAACTATCATTCTTGAAACAAATGCTTCTAATGTCGATGAGGTTTTTTTACAAAATAATCATCAGATTTCTTTTTTAAGCAAAAAATTATGCCCAAAACTCTCGACTTCGACTTATCTAAGAAAATTATATATTATTACTGAAGCAGTTTCCAAATGACGATAGAATTTATTAGGCAATGAATTTATTATTCGTATTGATCATCAAAGCTTATGTGAACTTCAAACTTAGGTCATCCAAACACCTGTCAACATCATCATCTTCGCAAGCTTTTAGGATTCAATTTTCTATCAAATATAAGCCAAGGAAAAACAAATATCATTGTTGATTCCTTATCTAGACACCAAAAAACCATTTGACTTCTTCCTTTTACTAAACTTAACTAAATTTTCTCTTTCTCTAGTTGAAGACCTAAAAAATGAATCATTTCACTCTCTAGATATTCTTGATATTGATTCTCAGCTTTCTAACAGACAACTCTCTAATACACTATCAATTTTGTGACCATATTATTTACTATAAAGGTCGTATTTACCTCTCTAAAGATTCTTTCCCTTAAACACCAAATCCTTACAGAATTTCATTCCTCACGTCTTGTAGGTCATCAAGGTGTTCTTAAAACAATCAAATGAATTTCAACTTTTTTTTTATTTTTTTTAAATGAATGAATTTCGACTAATGTTTACTGGCCCGGCCTTCATCAAGACGTTGCTGACTTTGTTAGTAAATGTATTATTTGGCAAGAAATCAAATATTATACTCTACATCTAGCAGGCTTTTTATCTCCTCTATCAATACCTTCACAAATTTGGGAAAACTTATCTATGGACTTCATCAACGGTCTACCTAATTCTAAAGGTTATACTTCAATTTCGATAGTCGTTGATTGTTTATCGAAGTTTGTACATTTTGGCCATTTACTTTCCAAATATTATGCTTCTGAAGTTACTGATCTTTTTGCACATATATTGTCCGCTTACATGGTTTTCCCAAAACCCTTATATCCGATTATGATAGCATATTTTTAAGTAACTTTTGGCGACAACTCTTGTTTAAGTGGCACCACATTACATGTTATCTCTTCTTATCACTCGGAAATAAATGGCCAAACAGAGGTTCTCAATCGTTGTTTAGAACAGTATATACGTGTTTATACATCCTCTACACCTAACTTATGGTCCTCTTTTCTTTGTTGGGCAGAATTGTGCTATAATACATCCTATTATATAGCCATTAAAATGCTTCCATTTCAAGCAATTTATGGCCGACTTCCTCCAGATATTCCTTCCTATATTTCAGGAACCTCCGACCTTTCCGCCACTAGGGGTGTCGATTCGGGTCAACCCGCCGGGTTCGGGTCGAACCCGACCCGACCCGTATCTAAACGGGTCAACCCGAACCCGACCCGTTTTTACAAACGGGTCGGACATTTCAATCCGGACCCGACCCGGCCGGGTTGCCGGGTTGACCCGACCCGACCCGCGACCCGGCAGCATTCTTCCAATTTCTTTTTTTTTTTTTCCTACTCTTCAGTTGTTCTGCTCTTGATGATGCATTTGACGTGGTTGATGAGCTGAAGTACATGGAGCTTGGAAAGCATGTGACCAAAGACAAGAAGCTGAGAAGGGTGCGTTCCATCATGAAATCCATGAAGAAAAAACTTGTCAAATTTGGCAAACGTGCTCTCAAAATTGATCCCACCTTGAAGCGACTGGAGACAGCTGTGCAGAAACTTGATAAAGTTGCAACAGCTGGTGTTGATACTTTCCTTCATCTTGTAAAACACGCAAAGCAGGAGCTTCAGAAGCAGCAGCACGGATCACGTGAAACAGGATCCTTGCCTAAAAATGATCTCATTGGGCGGGGTAAGGATAACTGGATAAGGAGCTTGTTATGGAGTGGCTGGGAATCCATCAAATGAGCATTGGGTGGCTGGGAATCCATCAAATGAGCATCGGGGAACTCATTTGTGCATAAACATTTCTCTATTTTCTTGAATTAAACGGGTTTTCGGGTTGACCCGGTAACCCGCCGGGTCAACCCGACCCGACCCGTTTTATCAAACGGGTCAAATCTGTGAACCCGAACCCGACCCGTTTATCAAACGGGTCGGGTCCAACCCGGATTTTCCGGGTCGGGTCCGGGTCGGGTTGTCGTGTCGTGTCAGATATTGACACCCCTACCCGCCACTATTGATACTCATTAATGGATAGGATACCCTTCTCCAAACTCTACGACAAAACTTACTTCAAGCACATAATCGAATGAAAACCATGATCGATCTCAACTGCAAATATTTGCAATATCAATAAGTGATTTAGTTATGGTCAAATTATAACCATTTAGACAAAATTCTAACGTTCACAGTACCCATTCTAAACTTGTTAAGAGATAGTTTGCCCTTTTACAATTCAAGATGTGCTTAGCCCAGTAGCCTATCGCCTACAACTACCTCCCAACCATACCTGTTAATGGCGAATGGTGCACCATGGCGCAAAAGTCCCTTTGGAGCTATGGCGCATAGCGCATGGCATGGCGCCGCCATTTTGAACATGGCGCAAACTATATAAGAATTATAAAATACTAAGCATGAATATGAAATATTATTAAAAATAAAAGACAAGCTATCCAAGAGACAAGATGATGGGGACATCAGATCATGGAAGGTTTATCAGAGGCATGGCAGCCGATCTACGGTCACGATCGAGTCATTGTACTTTTGATTTATTTTATGTATTTTTTTTATTTATGTTGTCGTTGTATTTGTTTTATTTAATTTCCAGTTGTACCCTTTTAGTAAGGGATGTCGTGTGTAAGCCCCGAGGGCATTGTCGTCTTTTCTATTTTTTTTAGTCTTATGTACGAGGCTATTTATAGCCCCTTGTCTTTCTTTCAAAGCTAATGAATGGTTGATTACAATTTCTTCTTAGCATGAGTTTTGTGAGAGTTTGAGAGAGCGAAGAGAGTTCCCTTGGAGAGGGAGAACGGCGCATCACCCACCAACCTAGATAAGTCGGGTTCGTGATTCTACTTTGTATCTTTTATTTTCCCCGACCTCTCTCTATCTCCCACTTCTTCTTCACGATCTTACCTCTCCCACGTCAACCCCTTCCACCCACCAAACACCTCCTACATCTCCACCTAGCCGCCGGCCCCATACTCAATCCCATTCAAACCGCCGACCTAGCCCCCCCCCCCCCCCCCCCCCCCCTCTCTAATTGCCTATCTTGGTTTCTTCCTAATTTTGGATTGTCATAATTTAGTTGATCTTTGAATTTAAATTTTCCCCAAATTTAAAATTCAAATTATTTCCTAAATTATAAAATCTATTTTAGAAAAGTTTTCAAAGCTTCCCTCCATTGGACTTGGAATTAATTGGGATGAATTAATTCATTCTAAATCTAATCACCCAAATTAAGGAAGCATTAAAACCTCCTTAATTTCCTCCCAATCCCTCTTATAGCTGTCGGCCTTGCTTGGCTAAACCGCTAGCCCCACTCCACTTTCCATACTTTGGGTCTCCTAATTTAGGTTGAATTAATTTGGGATCAATTTGGGAGTCAAATCAATTAAGTTTGAAATTCAAATCCTTTCCTCATTATACTAAACTATTTTAGGAAAGTTTCTAAATCTATTCCAATTTGATTTTTCAAATTAAATTGGATCTAATCAAATCTTTCCTAAACTCTAAACCTAAACTTAGAAACCCAAATCTCCTTCCCATAAATCCCTCCCCCCTCTTCAAAAGCCGTCGGCCCCCTTTCTCCTATCCACCTCTCTCTCTCTCTCTCTCTCTCTCTCTCTCTCTCTCTCTCTCTCTCTCTCTCTCTCTCTCTCTCTCTCTCTCTCTCTCTCTCTAATCTCCCTATCTATCATTAACTCCCCACCGGAATTTAGGAATTGAATTTTCCCTCTTAATTTCCCATCTTCTAATTTCAAAAATCTAAAACCTATTTCAGATTTTGAAAGGGAAACTGTCCCTCTAACTCTTCCCTACTTCAAGTTGAAGAGGAACTTCTTTCTCTTCAACAATGCTCAAGAAGTACTAACCAACTTTGGGAAGAATTCATCATCTAGCATCCATGAATGGCCGATCCCGACACTGACTATGGACTCGCCTAAGACGTGCACGGTTTCGTAAGCATTCTACATTCAACCTTCTTTGACGTCAACCCAAGGATCGACCATACGGTGGAAGACTACATCGAACGCATCTTGGATATGTTGGTTGTGGCTATTAAAGAGCAATTAGATATCGTCGAGTGGAAGATTGCTGCCGATCCTTAACGAAGGTTTTTCTACTCTTCCATTTCTCTTGTTTTCTTAAGTCTAACCCGCTTTGTGATTTGATTGTAGTCACGAAGGACGACCGTCGCCTATTTTTGCTAAGTTTAGTAAACGTAGGACTTTGAGCGTGCTCATGTGTTTGCTAATCTCATTTTTAGACTAGAGATTTTGTTGAAGCTACTATCCTGGCATGATGTTATTTTCTAATTTATTTTGAAGCTTCAAATCTCTTGATATGTGACTTAGCCTAAGCGGGCGTGACCCTCTTACATTTTAATCTGTTGTTTTTAATTGCTAGTAGTTTTCTTTGTTATTGTTCTAATCAACAGTTGTGCAAAATCATTGCATCCATACGTACTACATCACAAGAATTCACATTTAAAGTCCTCGCCCCATCCTCCTCTCCTATAGAGTCCAATGTCTCTCAATCAAAGCATGCACTCATGAAAAAAACTTATACAAAGCATGCACTCATGATGAAGCAGACTAACACTAACTATTACTAAAGATGATGAATGCAATAATATGCCGGACTGCCGAGGGTCCAAGGGGGCACTGCCCCCTGGCAAGATTCAACCTAGCGGTATCGAGCATGTACCTAGCGGTACCGAGCATGTACCTAGCGGTACCGAGCATGTACCTAGCAGTACCGAGTGTTTTTTTTTTTAAGAGGTGGACGTAACATTTAAACAATTTGGCGCACTATTTTGCGTCGTGCGTCATGTGCCATGGCTCACATGAGGTGCAAGTAGCACGCACTATTTTAAACACATGCGCCTTACCATGAACATGGCGCCGTAGGTGCGCCATGCTGTGCCATGCGCCATGGCACGCGCTATTTTGCGCCATTGACAACTATGCTCCCAACAGTAAAATTCATCTAGTTTTTCATCTCTTCTGAAATATTTTTTTGTTTCCCCTCCATTAACCCCCGCAACACTACTAAATTTCAGTTATAACAACCAACCCCTTCTTCTACCTTATGCTATTCTAGCTTCACGAATTATCAAAGTCAGCGGTCAACCCCATCAACAGGTCCTGTAATAATGGAATTAAATTTACCTGATGATGCCACATAGGTTTCAGCACTCCCTTCCTCTTTTCCTTCTCTTAAACTTGAGAACAATGTTTTTTTTTCCTAAGAGATACGAGTGTTAAATATCAGCATATTATTTTGAATCTAAAAATTGTACAATCCAAATACGTAGAATAGGCTACAAGCAAGATGGAACATCTAACAATTACATAAGTCCACCAAAGAAGTAATAAGCATATGCCACAAGAAAACATTATTCTAGCTACATAAATAATATGGGTCCATATATGTATGAAACAACTAGTTTATTATTTTCTTTTATTTGTTTTAGGCATATTAGGTTTGTAATAACTTGTTGGTCTACCTAAACACTATAAATACCCCCTTGTAAACAAATGCATGATAGAATAAAATTTCTTGTATCCCTCTTCTTCTTGTATCTCTTCTCTCTTCTTTTTCTTTGAGAGTTCACACCTACTCTAAAGATACCTAACCTTCTTGATACTTCAAGAAGCCTATCAAATGCATAGAATCTTTCTATATTGAACATGTTATCTGTTGCATAATTATAAATACTTTTTGCATGCTTGATGGATATGATCGTGGCACCTTATTGAATGGCATACGCTTGTCTACCCTAACCAACATGTCTAATATTCAAGGTCATAATATAACTAAAAGATGTCATATAGCCTATTAGATTAGGTGTCTATGTACCTTCCTATTGATTCAGAGTTATTGTATGATTGGTGGATAAATATTACTTGACACTCTACTTATATATGAAAAGATAGTGTGAATGTTTATCAATAAGCTGCAATAATGTGTCAAAGTTGAACTCTATTGCATACTAACTATGATGCACCGACACAGACACGAACACGGACACGGCGACACGGACACGGACACGGACACGGCGACACGGGCACAGCATTTTTTAAAAATATAGGACACGGGTGCAGCGTGGACACGGCATAATAATTTTTTAATATAATATATATAAATTAAGGTGACATTATATTAAATAGGTAAACAAATCATACATAGGAATACATCAAGTTAAATTGATATTATGTGAAATCAAAATATCCCAATAATAAGACAACATGAATACCAACAATATAACGATCTGCCGGGGGTCCAAGGCGGCGCTGCCCCCTGGCGGGTTTCGACCTGTTTGAAGTTCTGCTTGTTTTTAAAGTTCGAAAGTTGTTTGTATGGAAAGATACCGAGCAGTATTGAGCATGTACCTGCTTGATACCGAGCATGTATTGAGCGGTACCGAGCATGTACCTAGCGATACGTAGCAATACCGAGCATGTACTGAGCGGTACCGAGCATGTACCTGATCGGTACTGAGCATGTACCTAGTGATACCTAGTGTGGATCACAAAAATAGGATTTCTTGTTCACGAAAAAGGCTAAATAGAATGAATTGGACAATTTTATTATTTAATAACCAGACACGAGTATCTGACAAGCGTGTCCGATTTTAATTTTAATTTTTTTAATTGTGACACTCCAATGCCGTGTCGGACACGTGTTCATGCCGTGTCCGACACTGCATACCCTCTTTAAGCGAAGTGTTAGTGCATCATAGATACTAATGTTTATTTGAAATTTAATGAATTCTTTTATTATTAGTACCCTTACCATTGAGCATTTTGCAATTTACCTGACAAAACCATTCCTTTTTTTTTTTTTGTAGATTCAACTGCATTTGCAAATCATCGTCAAATTAGCAACTTCATCGATAGTAGATTTTCTCTTAGGTCAAGTTTTAGCTATTTATATAGTAATTTCTTTGTTTCAAACATCTCTATGAAGTTTTATTTAGTTTTTCTATTGTTGTTTGTTTCATTTCCTTAGATGTACTCGTTTCCTTGATTGTTAGGTTGTTATTGTTTCAATCTTTCATAAAAAAAATACCTCTCAAATCTCTTATCATTATTGGGTTGCCCAAGTAAATCCCGCTCCATCTGAGGCAAAACCATTTCAATTGTCTTTATTTTTAAGAGTTTGTCGGCAAACTAAGGTTAAGCCCCTTTCTTATATCTCATGTTGTCTAAATGTATTGCCTTCGGAGATCAGGGTATGATAATATTCACGACAATGAAGTTTCAATCATACAAGAGCATATGAGGACAGTATACCTAAGAGGACCACAAAAGGTTGCACCAGATTGACTATCCAAGACAACTGTTTATGTAATAAAGTGGTCAGACAAGATACTAATCAAATGATAGCGAATGAGGCAAGCAAAATATAAATAGAAAAGGAAGATGCTTCAAGATAACTCAAATATACAGACAGCAAAACGAAGAAATGGCAAAAAAGCACAGACGATCATGGAAGATAGTTTTTATACTACTCATTCATCTGTGCCTTAATCCTTTTAAAAAGAAAAACAAGATTCAACAGCAAGCACCTGCCGCTTATGGCGTGTCAAGAGGTATCTATGATGGCTACTACTCCAAAAGGGTGGTAGCACAAGACACAACAAGCCAACCACAAAAGATTTAGTGAAAGTAGACTGTCAGCGCCAACCTAAGCTAACAACATAAGATTCGTTAACAAATCCTATTAAAGGGTTGGCTAAAGCAAGATGCATTTAGGTTGAATTTAATAGAAAAAGCTACTATAATCAACTTGCGTCAACTTTGACGATAGGGAGGAGCACATCCATCACAATTTGATAACAAATCTCGATGCTACAACATTTTTCTGGTGAATTCCACAAATTAAACTGGTTATTACTTGGGTGAGCAGATAGTATACCAAATACATATCTTGGTTTGGTCCAATCATCAATAAAGTTGACCATAAGAACAATGTCTTAACAACATCATAAAAGGGGGATAAACTTCAACATTTTTTTTTTATTATATCTACTTAATAGTTTGTTTGTAGGAGCAATGACACAGAGAGGTGTCATAATCCAGGAAGCCCTCTAAGCATTAGATTAATCAACACAATTTAATTACTTTAAGCTAACCAAATTTAGAACTGTTAATTTGGCTACCATGGACTAACATGAAACTACATATAAGGACACATGAATGCTATGAGAAAGAGGCAAGCACCACATTGTACACAATAATAGGAAAAACGAAACCAACCCCTGAAGAGGTGTCTGGCTAACATCTTTGACCAGCTAACCACCTTGGGAGTTGCTAATCACCATGGCTTCCCTCTCCATATCCCTTGTTTCTAAAGGTTAACTGGACAAATAAGTCATTCAATTAAAAATAAAACATCCTTATGTTCTATAGTTTTGAACTAGCCATATTCATTAATGTAGAATTTATCCCCATTTTTTATAGGAGCTCGCATAAGTCCAATAAAAAAAATTTCTAATTCTATGAAATTAGATCTACATCTGAATCAATTTCACTTTCTTGAAAATTTCTCTCCTTTCTCTATATTGGCCACTATTCACTCCTCCGCATCCTCATTTTCTCAATTTATTGTAAGGCCTATGGAAGAATACAAGAGCAAGATTTAATCAAGTACAAGAAGACTGAAGTGATAAAGAACCATTCTAAATACAACTTTCCACTTTTCATCTAGGTACTTCCGTACTTAACATCAAACTAAACCCCAACTCTAGATCCCACTCTCTCCTCAGCATGACATGGCCAAAATTTGGACATATCTCATCAAATTTATTTCATTAAAATTATATCGGCACCAATAAAACAAACCAATGCAATCTGATGATCTAGGTTTAATGAATGGTTACTTATCTCTGTTGACCCGTAAGCTGAGACAAAAAAAAAGAAAATCAAATTTCAAATCTTACCTACTCCCTGCAGCCCCACGTCGCTGGCACGCCTAAGCCGCATCTCCAACGTCGTCTACACGACGCGAATGCGTCGTTAAATAGCCAAAGGGATGCCTCGTTCGGCCGATTCTCGCACGCTCTCACTCTTTCCTCTCCTCCGAACACTCTCCCCTTTGCTGCTTCGGCTCTGTCGCTACTGCCCGAAATCCTCCCGCCGGTCCTCTCACCCGACCGAACCCAGTGATCGAGCTCCTCTCTCCTCCGCCTCTTCCGAAACCTCCCGATCCCTTTAACCCGAGAGAGATAGAGAGAGAGAGAGAGAGAGAGAGAGAGAGAGGAACAAACCTCTGCCCGACTCCTCCTTCGACATTTGACTTCGCTCCATTCACGACTTTCCCTACCGATTGGATCGGAAGTTAAGACGTTTTGATCGGAAGCAAGCCGAGGAGCTCGCTTGCTGTGTGGGTAATTTTCTCCCTTCGGCCAGCTTCTTCAGCCAAATCCAGTAAAAACTGGATTTTTTTATTTTATCTTATTTTATTTAATTATAATGATAGTTAATTAATGTTAATTATTAGTTAATTATAGTTATAATTAATTAATCAATTATAGTTAATTAATAGTTAGTGATTAATTATTAATTATAATTGTTTGATTAATTATAATTAATCTCGATTAATTATAATTAGTCATTATTTAATTATAATTACAATTAATTTACTAACTATAATTAATTAATAATTAATAATTAATTATAGATTATAATTAATTAATGATTAGCTATAATTAATATTAATTATAATAATAAAAATGACCCTTTGCCTCGATCCACGAGCCTCTCTTACCTCGGTCCCCGAGCCTTCATCGACGACCGCCGGTCCACCGGCCCCGAAGGTATAATTTCTAAACTCAGGCTTCCGTCCTCGGCGTGTACGACGGGCCGGTAGACCACCTAAGCACGCCTTTGGTGAGCGTGATAGGAGGAAAATCCGGTCTGACGCCTACGACGAGGCGGACAGTCGCCCCCTTTTCTCGCTCTCTTACCTCGGCATGCGTGTCGAGTCAGTGGTCTACCTATGCACGCCTTTATTGAGCGTGGTGGGAAGGGCAACTGGCACGACACATACGACAAGGTAAGCGAGCGACCCTCGCCCTCCTGTCTCGACATGCATGTCGGACCGGCAAACCACCTAAGCACGCCTTTAGTGAGCGTGGTAGGAGGGAAACCGGTTCAACGCACACGGCGAGGCCAGGCGAGCCTGGTGTACTCTTTTCTTTGCGCGGCCGGAGTAATTCATAAGTACCCCCGGGCGGGAGGAAAGCAGACTGCTCTTTTCTTGTAACAGGTACCATCAAAGACCCCATGCACGCCTTTATTGCGCGTGGTGGGAAGAAAAATCACGGCCGTGGTGTCCTCGAAAGAGGGCACCTACCATGCACGCCTTTATTGCGCGTGGTGGGAAGGCCCAGTTTTCTCGTAGTTTTCCCCTAAATGGGGGAGACGCCGGGAGGCTGCCGAAATTTCGGGTGAAATATTACTACACTTGGACCTGTTTTGAACTCAAAAGAACAAAAGATTTGGACCAAATGAGAAAGAGCAGTGGACTTTTGAACTTGATTGAACATGTGCAGAGGACCTAAACAAAATTCAAATGACTTTTAAAAATCGAAACTCAAATGAAATAAAATCAAAGTTGAAATCAAATTCAAGTCAATCTAAATATGAAATTGTATCTGTAAAGACTCCAGAAGACTCTGAACAATCATTTGAACAAGACTCGGACTGCAGGAGACCTATACTTGAACTTGCATTCAGGACTCAAATTGAACATTAATGGCTCGAGCAATTTGAACTCAAGCGAGTAATTGAGTTGGATTGTAGGGGACTTGAACAAAAGCTTAAACCTTCAAGAATACGAAGAGACTCAATCTTGCATCTGGTCCGAACAAAGCAGTTGAACTCGCACTTGAACTCAGGCTATACGACATCAAGTGGGGACTTGTGAACTTGATGAATTCAAGTTTGAATGAGACTTAACCCGGACTCAAACATATGCAAAGAACAAAACTCGGATCATACACGAGGAAATTCAAATTACAAGAGCACTCGTACGGTCAAAAGTGACACAAAGCACGTTACAAGACCTCAATGCATGAACTCCTACAACAATCCCTACAAACGCCTGTTGATTGAGATAGCGATACGGGAGACCAATGATGAATGATCCGCCTTCCTACAAACAAATGCAACCCAGCAAAACCACCTGAGATTGGTGAAAGGTGGTTTCAATGCAAAAGCAAGGGTTCTCCTACGAATACTACTAGGAGGTCGTAGCGGATACGACTGATCTCCAGCAAATGAATACTTGTGGATAACAACAGTGTGTATGTCGTATGTATAACGAACCACTGTGGACACAAGTACATCTCCTACGACGATCCCTACGAGGTCAAACAAGTACAATCAAACCTCCCGAGATTGGTGAAAGGGTGGATATGATGCAGAAAGAATGAATCTCCGGCAAATATTTTCTAGTAACTCGGAGTGGATACAGTGGTCCCCTACAAATGAGCACAAATCACTTGTGGATAACAACAGTGGGTATGTCGTAGGTACAACAAACCACTGTGGGCACAAGTACAAATATCACCTACGACAGTGGTGATCAAGATCTACAAGTACGTCGAGTACAAGGACAACTCGATGTACAAAAAGTACACTCCCTGACAGAGTCGAAAAGGACGTTTGAACAAATTAGAACCAAACTTCCTGGTGTTCCAAAGTCTCTTCTTGGTTCTATACTTAAGAAGAAAACAGTTTTGGTGCCCACAAACACCAGAAATAACAAGTCCAATATATTGAATATCCTAAAAGGAATTTCTTTCCAAATCAGTAGTCTTTGACTCCAAAATCCAGAAAATCCTTCCCCGGTGAATGAGAAAAGGGGGGAGTCAATATCAAGACTAGCACGCCACCGGATCTGCAACACTGATACAAGCAGACAGAAGGCGTCTACGATCCACAACCAACGCCATCGGATCTGCAACCTCTGAACAAGCAGACATAAGGCGTCCATAATCTACTAATGCTACGCCACCGGATCTGGAACATCTATGAAAGCAGACAGAAGGCGTCCATAATCTACAAATGCTATGCCACCGGATCTGCAACATCTATAAAAGCAGCCAGAAGGCGTCTACGATCCACAACTCAACGCCACCGGATCTGCAACACTGATACAAGCAGACAGAAGGCATCTATAATCTACAACGCAACGCCACCGGATCTGCAACACTGATACAAGCAGACAGAAGGCGTCTACAACCTACAACGCTACGCCACCGGATCTGCAACACATATACAAGCAGACAGAAGGCGTCCATAATCTACAAATGCTATGCCACCGGATCTGCAACCTCTGTACAAGCAGACAGAAGGCGTCTACCAAGGTTTAAAATTGCGTAACTGCGCCTCGAGGCGGTTTTCGTCCGTGAGGCGAGGCGTAAGCCTCGAGGCGGTCTGAGGCGTAAGCCTCACGAACACAGAATTGCGTAAATGAAGAATTAAAGATTTTAGCAGGAAAATAATAGCAATAGTGGAAAATAAGAAAATAGATGCAATAAAATTATATCCCAAAGTACAAAATCACAAAATATTAGTTTAACAAAACTCCCAAAATACAAAAAACATATAAAATGAAATCATATCCCATCACTAAATGGGTCTTCAAGTGAATCTTCTTCTCCAATTGTATCTATGAATGTCATGTCATCTTCATCTTCAACATGACTCACTTTTCTCTTCCCTGTTCATTAAGAGATAAAAGATCATTATCATGTATTCATGTTCATTGCTCACTTGACATAAATGTAATGTAATAGCATATAAGAAGTTGTGGAATACCTTTACTTGATTGTTGTGCTGCAGAGCTAGTGGATGTGCCAACTGTAGTACTAGTGGATGTGCCAACTGGATCTGCTTCGCCCCTCAAGACATCCACACTTAGATCTTCTAACTGTAAGTCTGATAATGGCAAATCTGTCTCATCATCTATGAACCACTCATTATCAGACAACACATCATCACACACTAATGGGTCCTCATCATCCTTCAACCCTTTATTCCTCAACCTCCTCTCTCTCAACCTCTTGTTGTGCATAATATATACCAGAGAGTTCATTCTGAGTGTTGATAGCCGATTTCTTCTCTTTGTTTGCACTTGGCTATATGTACTCCAGTTTCGCTCACACCCAGAAGAAGAACAAGTGAGGCCCAACACTCTTACAGCAAAACTCTGTAACTCAGGGGTGGAATCACCAAATTGGATCCACCATTTAACTATTTTCAAGAAAAAATATAATCATAACTGAATAAAGTGTTTTGCATTTACCAAAAAAATTATACCTGGAGATCGTTTAGAAATGGTTGCTTTTGCTGCATTCAATCCAAAAAAATCCTCTTTATTCCGAAACTGAACAAGCTGTAAATCTACAAGCTCCCTATCTGCCTGTTCCGGTATTAATCTTTTCATACAATGATATAATCCAAGCTTCACCTCAGGATTTGAAGATTTCTTCTCTGAATATTGAAATTGAGGGTTGAGATAATATGCCGCTGCATGTAGATGTCGGTGTAACTGCACCTCCCACCGAGCATCAATGATATCCCAAATCTCCCTATAACTTGCCTCCTCTCCTCCCAAGTTGTGAGCAATCATCTCCTTGGCCTCATCCATAGCATTATAAATAAAACTCATAGCTGGTTTCTTCTCTGCATCCACTAAGCGTAGAACTTGCACTAAGGGTCTCGTGCTCAAAATGGCATAGGTAACAGTAGCCCAAAATTTATCATTTAGAATTATCTTTCTTATTTCCTTCCCCTCACTTTTCTTCCCCCAAGCAGAGTTAAGTCATTCAGTTGATGTAAACATGGCTTCCAAAGGTTGCCTCACCTCCATCAAGCTCTGTAGTGTCAAATAGGAGGTGGCAAACCTATAGATTCACAGTGCACAAATGTAAGAACTATGAACATACAGTAGGAATGATTTGCAATGTACAAAATTAAGAACATACCTAGTGGTTGCAGGGCGAATGATTTCTTTCTTTGAAAACTTTCTTATCAAGCTTAAAGCCCAAGAGTGATTGTAGATGAACTTTGTTATCTTTTTCGCCCTAGAAAGAGCACTCTTGTGCTGAGGTAAGTCACCAAGATCCTCCAAAATGAGATCGATACAATGTGCTGCGCAGGGTGTCCAATAGAGGTGTGTCCTCTTCTCCATCAACATCTGACCAGCTGCTTTGTATGCACTGGCATTATCAGTCACTATCTGGACAACTAATTGCTCCCCAATCTCCTCAACAACACCATCAAGTAAATTGAAAATGAATGTGGAATTTTTCACCTCCTCTGAAGCATCAACTGATCGTAAGAACACCGTGCCGTAGGGATTGTTGACAAGGATGTTAATCAAGCTCCTGCTCTTCATGTCAGACCATCCATCTGACATAATAGTCACACCGGTCTCAATCAATGTCCTTTTAATCTCTTGAATACTCCGCTCTGTATTCTGCAGCTCCTCTTTTAAAATCCATGTTCGCAACTCATACATGGAAGGTGCCTTCAACCCTCTTCCATGCAATCCTACAGACCGCAACATACTGAAGTAGGCAGGCGATGTAGCAACATTAAATGGTATTGCATTCTCAAAAAAAAATCCTCCCAATGTCCATGCAAACCTGTCGTCGCCCCTCTCTAGTACCAGCTGCAGGCATCATCTCTGCTTCTCCTCTATCCACTCCTGGAGTAGTCATATACTGATCCATAGGACCCCGTGCACCTCTACTATGTATAGTGGAGGAAGAGCCCTTTCCACTCTCGCTCCCAAAATATACACCTTGCTCGACCCTTTCATCAAATTGCTCCTGTTGTAAGTGTTTAGCAGTGGTAGTTTTCTTCATGTAAGCACTTATTTCTTCCTTCACATTGTCCGGCACTTTTGCACAGGGTGCTACATTTTTGTGCGAGCATGATAGATGTTCCTTCATGCGGGTAACACCTCCCTTCACCACTTTATCGCAAAAATTACATTTCAAATATACATAGCTCTTCTCTCCGCCGCCAATGTCAACTTGTACACTATACTTCCAAGAAGGGTCCCTCCGTAATGACGTATTCGTCTTTTCTTTACCTTTAACCATGTCTCCTAAAGCAAAAAATCAAATACACTAAAAAAAATCAAAAAAAACTAAACCCTAGTTTCTCTTAAACTTGCAAAATACATCCCTAAACTTAATAAAAATACCTAAAATTCAATGTGGAGTACTCCTTGAGGGTGGCCGGAAGTTTCCACTTCGCCGGAGAGAGGCGGCGCCGGCGGGAGGAGCGGCGGGAAGCAAGGCCGACCGCGTGAGGGAGCTCGGAATCGCGACCTGGAGCTTGCGGGAGGGAGAAAGGTCGGGTAATGCTGAAGTTTACGGGTTAAAGGAGAGAAAAATACTTCATTTTAAGTGAGTGGACCCTACCCAGAGAGGCGTACGCCTCACAATGAGTTGCGCAATTGCGCCTCTGAGGCGCGCCTCAGCCCCAGTGAGGCGTACGCCTCTTGAAAGCCCAAAATTGCGTAGGCTATGAGGCGTTTTTGGGCAGAATTGCCTCAAGGCGCGCCTCTAATTGCGCAATTTTAAACAAAGGCGTCTACAAATATGTCTAAATCAATATAAAAATCACCCGCACGAGCCCCGGCGAGTGTGTTATTGGTACACACGTGACGCCTAGGGATGTTGCGCGGGTCGATAAGTGAATTCTAGTTCGAACCCGATCCTTCTATACGGATCAATAGAAGTCGACAGGGTTCGAACATTTAAACGAATACACGGCTGTGGCGACCAGTGTATTTGTTTCAATACATTCGTATTAAGCATTACATGCCTACAATCAAAAGAATTCACTAAACAAAAGACATGAAGCCTACGAAACCCGATCCTCCTAAATAGAGAAATAGGAGTAGACAGGGTTCGAGATATCAAATAAATATGCAGTCACGAAAGTTGACAAATATTTATCTTATATATTCATATTCGGCTTTCAAGGCATTTCAACAAAGAAAATTCATGAACAAAGGCATAAAGCCTACGAGAAACTCGATCCCCTATCGTTAAGTTGATAGGGTCGACAAGGTTCAATCAAATGGAAATGACCCCAAACACCCTGATGATGGTCGTGTTGATTGCTTATCTCAACCGGAGGGGTCCACAATATATTTCAAAAATGCCCTCAAACTTATACAAAAATTCAAATATTTTTCAAGTAACCTCAAGGTCACCCCGATGACGACCGTGTTGAACGTTAATCTCAACCGGAGGAGTTCACAAATACTTTTGAATGTCTCTCAAAAGTCCATTCAAAATCTAAGCTCTACCCAAAAAACTCAAAACTCTACAAATCCCAAATTTCAAGATATTTAAAATTGAAATTTATCCAACTCTTAAAGCAAAATCCATCCACCCTCCACAACCGTTTGCCGGGGTGGACAAATCAAAATTTACTTCAGCTCACAAAGAGCAAAATGCCTAGTCGAAAATATCACTAGGATCAATTCTCAAAACAATCTCCTGCCAGTAAGGACGTGGTACGTGTCCTCTAACCGGCGGTTAGCCGCCAAATGGCATCGCAGGATAAACGGTTACAACGACCCGGGGCCCTCTGAACCGAGTGGTTTTGCCGCCAAATGGCACCACGAAATACCGGTTATGGCCAGAGCCAATACGTTCCTTATTGGCATCAAATCTTTGAGATATGAATCAATAGGATATGATTGATAGGGCACAAAGCCCTTTGTCAGCTAAGGTGGATTCAAATTTGTCCCCTTAGACAAACATTCAACCCAGGTCTACAAGGTCCCCTTGGACGAAGCAACCCATTGCTGCCGACAAGGATCCTTCTGTCAGGTTGGGTCGACTACCTCCTCTGACTAAGTAGACCAGGGACCACGATGACCCGGGACGACGGAACCATGGGATCTTGATCGGGCCCATCATTAATTCCCCCACCATCCGCTTTAAGTGCTAGATGGTGTAATTTCTATTTTAAATATCAAACTCTCCAAATTCTCAAATCCAAATCCAGTTTTCAAATCCAGACCCATTGCTGCTACTATATGCCAGATAACACGTATTCTCTACGTATTTGATTAACGACTAGCCTTAATCGAAAGTTCTCTCTCGTGATCGGGAGGGGTAATTAACTATAGGGGCTTGCGCCTATAGGAAACCAAAACTCAGATCATAAAGTCCTCGCAAAATAAGGGTGAAATCTCTGGGTAGTGTCTTATCTACAAACTCATCTGCCTTCCAAAATTTACCCCGGAACTTAGTTCGTTAAAACTCCCTCGCCGAAAAAGAAAAAAAAAAAAAAAAAGAAATCGCCCGGCGGGGAGGCCGGGGCCGAATTTTCGGAGCCCACAATCTCATTTTTAATTTTGTTCCGTTTAATTTGGATTGAGATAAAGATCACTAAAAATTTTCATCTTGATCCCAGATCAAATTAGGTTCAAGTTTGACTGTCATCCCAACCTCCTTATTACCATCTTTAATTTCGCACATCTGTAAGAAAAAAGGAACATAGAATGATGGCTTCAATAAGAACTCAACATAGTTAACTTTATCCCATTTTGCATAGAGTACCATTAACCTTCATTCATGGACAATGGCTCAACCCTCCCTAAGAAAATGGATTGCTCTATTTCCAATAGCACATTGAATCTTGCCGAACTACAAAAATAAAAATTACTTAAAATCTTCCACATGCATTAAGTGAGCAACTACTAGGATTCAAAACGACAAGCATAACATCATGATACCAAATCATCTTCATCCTATGAAGTGATCAACAACCATTCATATAGCAAAATAAGAGAATTACCATTTCTAAGGTATGGCTATCATCATGTTTGTTGCGGGCCAGAATATATGCAGCGATAGAGTTTTAATTTTATGTCTTAGCGTTGCACGAATATTCAG
The DNA here is from genome assembly GCA_016618105.1 of Dendrobium huoshanense. Taxonomy (NCBI): domain Eukaryota; kingdom Viridiplantae; phylum Streptophyta; class Magnoliopsida; order Asparagales; family Orchidaceae; genus Dendrobium; species Dendrobium huoshanense. The sequence continues at coordinate 32,337,287 of CM028353.1, read as the reverse complement.
CTCACACATAAAGAACACAAGATTTTTTACGTGGAAAATCCTAGAAAGGGGAAAAACCACGGGGCTTAGCCCAGTTGAAAAGATTTCACTAAAATTTGAGTTGAGTACAATTGGCTGACTTGTCCTTAAGGGAGATCAGATTACAAATGTCAACCGTATGGTTGAAGTCTAATGTCAAATATGGCGTCACATGGAAGTTAGGGCGTCAATTAGTAATCCAGCAATGACTTGGCGAAATTCTTGTAGAGTTCAGAGCCTCAAGTGGTGGTCCAGCGAAGGTGAATGCCTCAAGTGGTGGACCGGCGAGGGTGAGGGCCTCAAGTGGTGGTCCGGCGAGGGTGAGGGCCTCAAGTGGTGGTCCGACAGAGCAACGACGTCAGGCAGTGGTCCGGCGGAACTCAATCGGTGGTCGAGTCGAGTAGGAGCAAGGAGGCAAGAGCAATCTCCGATCTCTCTCTTTGAATCCCTTGGATTGGGGTCCCTCCTCAAGAGAAAGGAGGGGTCTATTTATAGATTTTTTGGAGTGGCATGGCCGTAAATATGTTAAAGATCAAGAGTAAATGGGGAGACAGGGAGTGGTTTGATGGACGGCCGATGTTGAATCCCTTGATCAAGGACCGTTTGATGGACATTTGAATGTCTTAGTGATGTCGAAATTTGGTGATCTTAGGCTCGTTGGATTCGTCTAGTCGAGTCGCTCGATTCGACTATAAGCATGTCACATTTGGTAATCCAAATTGTGGTTTAAACCTTCCAACAGCGCTTCGGATCCTCGATCCGGACCCATTTGGGCTCGGATTGAGTCAATTTTGGTGTCATTGGGTTTGTATTTTCGAGACATTTGGTTCGACTATAAGTTTGCTGAAATCGGAGTTCAGATGGTCCCAATTTTAATTTTGGAAGTTTCCAACTTGATTTTGCCTCGAGATTCGTGCCCTATCAAGATAATTTTGTGAAGACGTATCAATGTTCATAATGTAAGCATTGAGATAAGACATCTTATTCGTTAGTTCAATTAATGCCTTATCAACATAATCGGGTTTTATTATCGCTACTTCTCATAAAAGCTATAAGTCTCCAGTATGAGATACTTGTCAGGCTTGAAAGAAAATCAAAATTCCTACTAATAATTTTTCTCAATTCTCTTAATAAAAAATTCAGTATTTGACATAACTTGCTCATTTTTTATAGAAATTGAGTGATTCAAAGCTCTAATTATTTGTGACTTGGTCCCTAAAAGTTGTACCACTTCATTGAACAATTAAAATTCCATTGACTCTAATCATTGCTCAATCTCACGAGTCCCTTCCTACTCAAACCTTTCATTGAAATCCCCTATTCAACATAAAACCTTAAACCCTTATATCTTATCGGTTCCATCTATAAACAACAATAAACTTGAATAAAATTTTAGCAGTCATGAAAAAAAAACTAACATAATGCATCAATTAATACTATTTAAACATGACAATGAACAAGAAAAACATCACATAATTGTTGAACTACTTAAAATAACTGATTCACGTAAATATATTTTGAAATGCATATTAGGTATGTGTTTGAATAATAAATATGAAAAATACCTCTCCAGCAAAAACTTAACTAACAAATTCATACAAAGATACATGGTTTATAACACCCTTGCACAAGCACCATTAGCAATGATTTGATTAAACATAAATGTATCTAGAGATTCATTTACAACCACCCTTTAACTTATAAAATTAATAAAGAAACCACACGCTTAATGTTGGGCAATTTCTTATAAAATATAATACATTCAGTTCATAGTGAAATAGGAATGCATTGGATGTGATTTATTTATTATAGAAGCAGAAGCATCACTTGGAAATATTTGTACATTCAATACCGATAAATGACACATAAAGGGCGTATTTTATAGGATTGCTGACAAATTAACTCGGTTGTGTCTCTTCTTTCTACTAATCCAACCAAATATTAATAAAAAAATTAGAAAATACTACAAAAAAAATTTACTACATCCTTTCTCATAGTTTAGCTTAAAGCTCAACATAACGGATCATGCATTACAATATTAGCATAGCTACATAAAACACCCCTAACCACCCAAACAACCTTAACCAGAGTTTTTAAGCCCCAACAACTCTAATGGTTCCCCTCCCCCTATTTTGACTAGCACAAAAACCTAGCATGGATCCATCTATTCTCCCCAAATCAAGAAAACATGATCCAATTAAAGGCCAGAACATCTTTGCCAAGCTTCCAAATATAAGTAGTGTCCTCATTATGAGTATTCAAAGTTATTATTCCACAATCTACCATATTCAACCGAGCTGCCTAAAAGTCCTATATATTAGCTATTGGTTACAGTGCATATGACTGTAATACACTAATACTAATACCAATTCTATCATTGCAAATGCAGGATTCAGTTGGTTGTTCACACTGATTATAACACCAATTGATTCCTTCAATTTTCCGGAGAACATAGGTATTACATGAACAATTACCAATAAGGAAGTTAGAGGAGACACACTTGTGCCACAACCACACAATCGTTGGCATGCTCCAAAAAAACATTGAGCAAGAACACTTGGTAAGTTGAAAGAACATGGCGAAATTCCAACACAGATAACAAAACCCTTTTGCATAGACAATAAATAATCACATCTATTTCAGCATGCTAATGTTTAAAATAATACTGCATGACCATTAATCTTTCGTGAAATATTCCCCTGAGTTAAGAATCCAGACAAGCGTACCCAAATTGAGGATAAGATTGCAGGTGAGGAGCAGAGTTTATGCATTGCTAAGGAATTATGGAAGCCACCGAGCGAAACATATTTTTTTCACGCAAAATTGCAAAAAAATATTACAATTCAATTGGTTACTCTCCAATAAGTTGCAGGAGCCTCCTAATCTCCATCTTCATTCTTCCTATTTATTGCAGTTGTTATCAAGCCAATTATCTCTTTAGCCGATGCATTATTGTGTATTTCTAGAGTTGATACATGTATGAATCCTCGTAAAGCAACCTCTTCTGTGTTGATCATGAATTATCTATGATATGTCCTGCACTTGGATGCACTTGCATCTCATATTATGGTACCTTATTAATCCCTGTGGAACTAACTATTCGATTACTTGATAAAATCAGAACATTCAAGAGATTACTGATGCCCTAAAAATTAGAGGGAATTTCAAATTTATGTAAAGTCTGCCATCCACCCAGAAAATCAATTTAAAAACAACTTTCTTTGTACATAGCATCTAGGACCAATGAGATTCTAGCATAAATCTCGTACATATATTTCCCAAACACACAGTTTCTTATAACTCATGACAAGCACGACATGGAACATAATTTTCAAACCCTAACACTACGGTCGAGAGAATAAATCAAGTTCGAACACAGAAAGGAAGAAACGCGATACATCAAAACCAATCCCAAACTCAATTTAGAGAAGCGTACAAGGAGCTAATTGTAGTAGAGCTCGAGGCCCATCCCGTCGTGGATCTCGTAGTCCTTAAGTGTGATGTGATCCTTGTATATGTTGTACCATTTCTGTATGCGGATCTTGTCCGCCCGTGTCCCAGTCTGCGCCGCCACCAGCTTCTTCAGATCGCCGATGGTGTCATCCTCGTTGCACTTTACCCGCACCTTCTTCCCCAACCGATCGTTCAACACCACCTCGATCATCTTCTCCCGCTTGGCTTTCTCCTCTACAGATTCTAGCGAGCAACGATGGCCCCTCTTTTATAGTTAAGAGTAACTTATTCTCCAAGAAAATGAGGTCGGAAGAACCTTGGGGATGAGGCACTAAGAATATCTGCTGCCTCCTGCTGCTCGAGACCAGCGAAATAGTCGAGGGTTTTTATATGATAAGAGTTTAATGTAAATTTATTAAAATTTTGAGGTTTTTCAAATTTTTTAAAATTATTTATATCTTTTTTATTTTAAAATTATTAATACTATAAATATTTGACTTTATATCACATAATGTTTGAAAATTGATAAATGCATCTATTATTTTATTTAAGAGAAACAAATTTGAAAGTTTTGTTGGAGTCAAAACAGTTCCGCTTTAAGCCATGTTATATCCTGATCCGAATCGATTTGGTTCGGCATTTATTCGCTCTCGCAAGCCGGTCGACCTCTCCTGCTCCTCCTTCGCCCCTTTCGTACGCGAGCAACCCAAGCGGCTCCCAACCGCGATTCTCTCCCTCTAATCGCACAAACCACACAAGTTTTTCATAGTTTTGAAATTTTCTAGCTCCTGCCGACCTCCCTCTCTCCAAATTAACCCAATAGATAACTTAGGGCATAACTTTTTACTTCTTTTCGCCCTTTCGCAGCCACCTAAAACTCTCCTTTCTTTTCCTTCTTCGTTTTTTTAGATGTCAGCCCTAGGTTGGATTCCTTAGCATAACAATACATGTAGTAACATTCCCTATCGTTCATAATGAATAAGCTTGGGTTAAGTATACTATACATTGATTTATTGCTCATTGGTTCTTATTCATGCAAGCTAGATTTATACATTAAAAAGTGTAATTTATGTAATTTGGTTTTTTGCTGGCCATGGTCAACGGGCCTCCAGAGTGACGACTCTACATGAAATCATTAGATTTCCTTAGGTATCATTTATCTTCCTGGTATAGATATATGATGAATCGACAATAAATATACATGTTTAAATGCAAGAAAATATAAGCAAATGTGAAGTGCAAAAAAACAAATGACTATATGTCATTTTGAGGTATGATGATATATAGTACGATTGTATTTTCAGGCATTAAAATAATTATATTGATGGTGATTTGCCACATATTAGATATTTGTTGTAGAAAACATGTCATGTGTTAGTGCTATTTGTTTTTATGACTTTATGTCATTACTTCTATCTAGGGGTGTCAATATTTGACATGACACAAAATCCCGACCCGGAAAATCTGGGTTGGACCCGACCCGTTTCAAAAATGGGTCGGGTTCGGGTTCGCAGATTCGACCCGTTTGAAAAAACAAGTAGGGTTCGGGTTGACCCGGCAGGTTGTCGGGTCAACCCGAAAACCTGTTTATTTTAAAAAAAAATTTTTGAATTTCCAGCTGCCCCCGCCCGCTGCCCCCGCCCGCGCTACCAGCTGCCCCGCTGCCCCGTGCGCCCGCACTGTCGCCCGCTGCCGAACCCGCACTTCCGCGCTGCCGCCGTGCCGCGCTCGCGCCTCGCACCGCCGCGCTCGTTGTCGCCCGCTGCGACGCTCGTGGGTCGGGTCGGGTCCAGGTTCGAATTTCTGACCCGTTTACCTACCCGGGTCGAGTCTGGGTTTAAATTTCCTACCCATTTAAACCTGGGTCAGTTTCGAGTTCGACCCGAACCCGACCCGTGACCCGAAATTGACACCCCTACTTATACCCATTTGGTTGTCCATATTACATGCCTCACTCCTATTCTATGCTTTGATAGATAACAGTTACTTACTGAGTTTGATTGTCTTTTTCAGTAGGTCTTGCATGCATGTTTGGTGGACCGCCACCTCAGGAGCAGGATTACCAACAATAAACTATTTTTGGTATTTATATTTTGTAGTAGTTATCATGTTTATGTTTTCTATGGGTTGGATAGTTTTATTTTCTGCTTTTGCTATATTTACATTCATGTTGGCCAGTATCTTAACTATTGTTATTTGAATGCATTGGTTATTTGAACTTATAATAATGATTTGGCTCTTTATTTTCACTTCCTCTATTTACTCTGATGCATGTGTATATCATGTTGAATCTTTTGTATATGTATACTCCACATTGTAAATAAAAAATAGGTCTTCATATCCCTTCATCGCGTCCCATATTGCTGGGTATACTGCCTTCCGGACCCGAGGTGTGACAGGCCATGAGTTCCTTTTTTTGAGTTCTTTGCATCAAATATTAATTTGAATGAAATTCAATTAGATTTAATATATCATATGAGATGAAAACATTATATTTATGATCCAAAATTATTTGAACAATAATCTAACATCAATCATTCACATTAAAAAAAAAATCAATCATTGTTCTAAATAGTTTTGTTGCGTCCAGGAGTATTCGCGGCGGTAGAGAAATATAAGATTTAACGTCTTAGCGTTGTACGAAAATCCGGCACGCAATCAGATAAGTGAGAGAGGGTCTAGCATTTATAAGACACCAAGATTTTTACGTGGAAAACCCCTAAAAAGGGGGAAAAACCACGGGGCCTAGCCCAGCTTGAATGAATCCACTAGTATTGCAGTCGATTACAAATGAAGCCCTTCCTTGGTGGAAGGCCTTAGCTTGATGTACATCTTATGGAGTACATTACATGATGTAAATACAAAGGATCACTATTGACATGTTCACTTTGTTAGAAGGACTGCAGTCGGCGGGCGACGTAGGTCAGGAGGACCGTAGTCAGCTGGCGACGGAGGACTGTAATCGGCGGGCGACATAAGTCAGGAGGACCGTAGTCAACGGGCGACGGATGTCGGAAAGACTGTAGTCGGCGGGCGACGTAAGTCAGGAGGACCGTAGTCGACGGGCGACGGATGTCGGAAAGACTGTAGTCGGCGGGCGACGTAAGTCAGGAGGACCGTAGTCGGCTGGCGACGGGGGTCGGAAGGACTGTAGTCTGACAACGAAGATCAGTATGACAGCGTCAGGTAGAAGTCCAGCAATGAAAAGAACTGCATCTTCGCATAGATGTCCATTGAAGTCCGATAACCGGTAGAAGTCTGGCATCGGGTAGAGACTTGGCGAAGAGTGAAGGTCCGACGTCGGGTAGAGGTCCGACGTCTGTTGGTGGCAGAGGAGAAATCCGGCCTCCCTTGGGCGGAGTTTCGGCGTCAGGAGGGAACTCTATCGTTAAATGAGAAGAATTTTAGCATCACGTGGAAGTTGTGCAAATTCCCGACGCTTTCTGAAAATCCAGCAGAGTTCCAGCATCTTCAGGCGGCAGGAAGAGCTCCGGCGGTGGTCGAGGAGGTGAGGAATCTCCTTTTCCCCTTTCTCATCTTCTTCTTCTCTCTCTTCCCTTCCCCCCTTTGGTGTAGAATGAGGGCTATATTTATAGTTTTTCTGGAGTGGCATAGCCCGTAAATAGGTGTGAGATCAAGGGCGAATTGGGAGTGGGTTGAATGGACGACCGATATCGAATCCTTTGATCATACACCATTCATTGGACATTTGAAGGCCTTAATGATGTTGGAATTTGATGATCTTGGGCTCGTTGGATTCGTCTCGTCGAGCCGTTCGATTCGAGTATAAGCTCGTCAAAATCGAAGACCGTTTGATAACTCAAATTGCGGTTTGAACCTCCCAACAGCGCTTCAAACCTTTGATTCGGACTCATTTGGGCTCGGATTGGGTTGATCTTGGTGTCGTTGGGTTTGTATTTCCGATACGCTCAGTTTGACTGTAAGCTCGCTGAAATCGGAGTTCATATGCTCCCGAAATTAATTTTTGAAGTTTGCGGATTGATTTTGCCTCGAGATTCGTGCTCAATCAAGATTATTTTGTGATGACGTATCAAGTTTGAATAATGTTCAAATACGTCATTGTTAGAAAGTTTTATAAAATAATTAAATACCATACTAAAAAAAAAAAAGATTTGTTCGATATTCAATAAATATTTAAACTTGTTAAACAACAAAATATACTATAACATGATGCAATTACAATTGACAGATTGGAGAAACCAAGAAATAGAGAAGATTTGAGAGAATGAAAACCTTACTATTGATTTAGATTTAGGTCCTATAAATAGGGACCAGTACAGTAGGATTGAGTTATTACAGAAATGACACGTGTATAACACAGGTATTGAAATAACCTGTGATACACCATACGTTACTTAACATCCCCCCTCAAGTTAACCATTTTGGGAGCAAATGGTTAATTTGGAGCGAAGGAGATTGAATCTGTTGACCGGTAGAGACTTAGTAAAGATATCCGCTATTTGATCGGACGAGCAAATGTGAGTAATCTTGATGTTGTCGTGAGTAACGTGATGCCGAATGAAGTGATGATCTATCTCAATGTGCTTCGTTCGCGCGTGAAGAACGGGGTTGTTGGCAAGTGCGATAGCCGACGTGTTGTCGCAGTGGATGATTGTCGCGTTGACTTGCGGGATGGAAAAGTCCAGAGCGAGTCGTCTAAGCCACAAAGCTTCCATAATTGCTGCGGCCAGCGACCTGTATTCGGCTTCTGTAGAGGAGCGAGCTACCGTCGTTTGTTTCTTGACCGACCACGAGATGAGGGTGGATCCAAGGAATGTGCAAAAACCTGAGATAGACTTCCGCTCCGCTGGGTCTGCCGCCCAGTCTGCATCCGAGTAGCTGCGAAGGGTCAGGGACCCCCGAGTGATGGGTAGACCGAGTGCTGCTGTTCCTTTGATGTATCGGAGAAGGCGTTTTAGAGCAAGGTAATCGCAATTTCTTGGTTGATGCATATGTTGGCAGATTGAATTAATGGTGAAAGAGATATCCGGTCTCGTGATGGAGAGATACTGAAGTGATCCTGCTAGTTTCCGGAACAGGCCTGGATCGTCGAAAGCCGTCTCGTCCGGGGGTGTTTTTGCTGTTGCACTTGCTGGAGATGAGGCTGGTTTGCAATTAGAGAATCCTGCAGTGGAAATAAGATCGTTTGCGTAGTGTGTTTGATTCAGAAAATAGCCGTAAGTGGTTTTGATCACCTGAATGCCGAGGAATAGCGAGACATCCCCGAGCTGTTTGAGGCTGAACTGTGACTTGAGATGGCTGAGTGTCCGCTGGATTTGAGACGAGTTGTTCCCTGTGACGAGGATGTCGTCAACGTAGATGAGAACGAAGATGCGAACGTCGGGCTGATGGAGGAGAAGGAGAGATGGGTCGGATTGACTGAAGGTGAAGCCTATCTGTTGAAGTGATTGAGTCAGTTTGTGGAACCACTGTCTGGGGGACTGCTTGAGACCGTAGATGGATTTTCGTAACTTGCATACATATTGTGGGTGTTGGCTGTCTAGGAAACCTCTAGGCTGCTTCATATAAACTTCGTCGGGTAGATCTCCATGTAAGAATGCGTTGGCGACATCAAGTTGGGTAACCGGCCAACCGTGATGTAAAGCTACGGTTAGTAACATACGAATGGTGGTCATCTTGGCCACAGGGCTAAAAGTTTCGTTGAAATTTATTCCTTGTTCTTGCGAGTAGCCTTGAGCGACGAGTCGTGCCTTATACCCCGATATCTGTCCATTAGGGAGAGTCTTGATTTTGTAAGTCCATTTGCTGCCGAGGATGGGCTTGTTGATAGGTGCAGGGACCAAGGTCCACGTGCCGAGTTGTTGAAGTGCCAAGAATTCGGCAGACATCGCCGATCTCCATTCAGGCAGTTTTGATGCTTCCGTGTACGACGTCGGTGGCTGAGGGGAGCAATGTGTTACAGAGAGATCAAAGATTCTTTTGGGCATAGAGATACCTGAGCGAAGGCGCGTTTGCATAGGATGGCTTGTAGGGATGAGTTGGGGAAGAGTGACCTCCTGGGTGGGTGCGAGACTTGTACTGGGGTTGGAATGAATTTGAACTTCCTTATTTGAGTTTGCAGGAGGTGTGGAGGACGTCTTGGCGATGGACAGAGGGTTTGTAACCGAACTGGGAGGTAGAAGGAGCGGAGACCAGAGCTGAGATGTGGGAGTCGTAGAATTGATGTTCGGCTCGGGATGAGTGGAGGTCTTGTAGGGAAATACGGACTCATGGAAAGTAACGTGTCTGGAGATATATATGCGGTTTTGAAGTTGATCCCAGCATCTATAGCCTTTGTGTTGGGATGAGTAACCCAAAAAGACACAAGCCTTGGAGCGTGGCGATAGTTTGTCCGAGGAATATGGTTTGGTCCACGGAAAACATAGACACCCGAAGGTCCTAAGGTGTCCGTAGGAGGCTTGTTGTCCGTGGAGACGAAAATACGGGGTTTGATCTTGAATTGGGGAGGCCGGTAGCCTGTTAATGAGGTAATTGGCAGTTGAGACTGCTTCCGCCCATAGTATCGGAGGTAGACTGGCGGCATGAAGTAATGTGCGAGTGAGGTCCATCAGATGTCGGTGTTTGCGCTCGGCTGTCCCGTTTTGTTCCGGCGTGTGCGGGCAGCTTAGTTGATGGATGGTTCCTTGTTGTAAAAGATAATGGCGAAACGCGTTGCTGGTGAACTCACCTCCTCCGTCGGATCTAAAGTGCTGGATGGATTTTTGAAAAACGTTTTTAACCATGTTGTTGAATTGTTGATACTTATGGAAGACTTCATCCTTAGTGCGAATCAAATATAACCAGGTAAAATGTGTGAATTCATCAATGAAAATTACATAGTAACGGAAACCATTCAGAGAGGGTACCGGAGACGGTCCCCAAACGTCCGAGTGGACGAGTTGAAAGGGTTTATTAAATTTCGATTTACACACAGCAAACGGTTGCTTATGGCATTTGGACACACTACAAGAAATGCAAATAGAACGAGAATGAAAAACATGTGTATCAGTAGCTAATTTGGCTAGCTTTGACATGGTACTGTCGTTGGGGTGACCAACTCGTGCGTGCCAGGAGAAGGTAGGAGCACCACCGGAGGCAAGGGCCATGTGGTTACTGCTGGTAGGAGCCAGTAGTCGGTAGAGACCATGGCGCTTGTGTCCCCGAAGAAGCAGACGATTGTCCTGAAGATCCTTCACAATAAATTCGTTAGCATTAAAAGAAACCGAAACGTTGTTATCTTCTGTTAATTTAGCGACAGAGAGGAGATTATGAGATATAGAGGGGACGTGAAAAATTTTTCGTAGATGAAGCTTACGGTTAGAATCTGGCAGCGGAAGTATCCCTTGACCCGAGTGTTGGATGGGGATAGAGCTTCCGTTTGCAACAGACACAGAGTCCATACCGTTGTAAAGCGACGGATTGTGAATGTTCGTGATGTCGGATGTCAAATGGGAGGACGCTCCTGAGTCAACGATCCATTCGCTCGGAGACGAGGGCTGTTGCTGAACGGTGAAGGCCCTGGGATTTGTCGGTGGCGCATAGGTGAGGTTGCACCTATGCCAGCAGTTAATGGCGGAGTGACCTTGCTTACCGCATATTTGGCACATTGACCTGTTGGGCATTGTTCTTGGAGCAGCGGAACTGTCGCTGGAGTTCTGTTGGCGTGGGAATGGAAATTTCCCCCTGTTCTTGGTGTTCTTGGAGCGGTAGTTGGTGCTTTTGCTACTGAACAGGGCAGAGGTGTCCGATTGATGTAGTTCTTGGCTCTGCTGATGGTGAAGATTGATCTCTTCGCTGCAGAGGAGGGAATAGAGGTCGTCTAAGCTGATTGGTTGAAGAGATGTTCTAATGGCAGTCTTGAATGGGTTGTATATAACCGGTAGGCCGTTTAGTATGTAAAGCACGATGTCCTCCGTATCTACCGTGGAGCCGGCCGCTGCGATACTGTCTACGATCTTCTTGATATGATCAAGATATTGAGCCATAGTTCTGTCTTTTAGTTGAATCTGGTGTAGCTCGTTTTTCAGTTGGATGACCCTCGAGCGATTTGTTGGTTGTAGTCTTCGTTCGAGCGTTTGCCACACTTCGCGTGCGGATTGAAGATTCAACACGTAAGGTAGAATGGAGGCGGAGAGAGTAGAGAAGATTGCTGAGACAAGATTTCTGTCGATCAGTTTCCAGCGGGCGTACTCGGCGGTGTCGTCTTCTTGAGGGACGGTTTGCGAACCGAGCAGATGATCCTCGTACCCGTTTGCAGAGATGTGTTGAAGCAGTTGTAGCCTCCAAATCGAGTAGTTTTCTGCTGTGAGTTGGGTGGGAACGAGGTTTTTGATGTTGGAAATCAAGAACTTGAGTTGAGCGGGAATGCAGGTTTCTTTGTCTGTGGAAGAGGTTTGGGAGATGCTTCGTCGAGAGAGAGCGGAGTCGGCGTCCGCCATTGATGCGGGAGGGAAGAAACGAACCGATGCTAAAGACGCACAAGGAATCAAGATTCCTTCGGGAGGGAGACGCTGTGAAGCTTTGACGGCTCTGATACCATGACAGATTGGAGAAACCAAGAAATAGAGAAGATTTGAGAGAATGAAAACCTTACTATTGATTTAGATTTAGGTCCTATAAATAGGGACCGGTACAGTAGGATTGAGTTATTACAGAAATGACACGTGTATAACACAGGTATTGAAATAACCTGTGATACACCATACGTTACTTAACAACAATAACTATAATACAATATGCTACAAAATAAATAAATCAGATGGTATATTTTTAATTAGAAATTTTATATTAAATAAAAATAATTACATTTTTTTGCAATGACAAGTAGAGTACAGTAACAATAGCTATAACATAACAAATAAAGTTTTGATACAATTGAATATAGTAACAACATAGATAACACAATTATAACACCATAAAGCGTCCAAATTTGATTACATCTATATCACTATAAAATGTGTTTTAAATATGATCAAATTAAAATCATTTTTTTCAAACAATAGCATGTATATTTTTAATTTGTAATTATGTTATGAATTCAAGACACTAAACTTTACATTAATCTTTAACATCACATCCATTAAAATCAAAAGATTATCACTTATCGGAAGTAGGGATGTTAATATTAGATACGACCCGAAAATCTGACCTGAGTCCAACCCAAAATTTTTGGGTTAAGGCCAACCCAGACCCGAAACGTGTCGGGTTCGGGCTGACCCTTTGACAGAAAATTGACCCATTTTTAACTCGAAAACTCGTTTGTGACCCATAAACACGAGATTGACCCGTTTTTTACCCATTTTGACCCAAAAAGAGGAGATTGACCCTTTTTTACCCAAAAACTAGCAATTTTAGGTCGACCATGGGTCATTCGTGTCATGTTGAGTTGACCTGGACCCGAAGCGGATCGGGTTCGTGTCCGAAAAACCGACTTGTTTGCAAAAACATGTCGAGTTCGGGTTGAACCGAATAATGCTTGGTCAATTCCGGGTAGGGGTGTCAATTCGGGTCGACGGGTCGGGTTCGGGTCGAACCCGATTGGACCCGGGCAAAACGGGTCAACCCGAACCTGACACATTTAGGTAAACATGTCAGTAAATTAAACCCGGACCCGACCCGCACGGGTTGCTGGTTTGACCCGACCTGACCCGCGAACCCCTTTGGCGGTGCCAGAGATGTTGCAGTCGCCGTTCGGCGTTTGACGAGATGTTGACGGCAGCCGGTGTCCGGTGTGTGTGCGGACCGCGAAGATGCCATTCAGCGTTCACGGAGAAGGCGTCGCAGCCTCGTCGCTGCCTTGCTTGACACGGTAGCAAGGTGAGGAGTGAGGACCGTGAGGTCCAATCCCTCTGAGGCAGAGCCGCAGATGTCATAGCAACTTTTTTTTTTTTTTTTTGTGGAAATGTCTAAGCAACTGAGGAAGCCAATAAGAGCAAGGTGAGCACTGAGCAGTGAGCTGGTGAGGTGACCTCCCTTGGGCCCTGAGCCTTGATTTTTTTTTTTTTAGGTACAACGGGAACTTTAAATTTTAATTTTGGGAAGGTTGCACCTGAGTCAACCGAGTCAATTCCGGGTTACCGGGTTGACCCGGACATGACCCGTTTATGAAACGAGTCGAAAGTTAAGACCCGACCCCGACCCATTTGTTAAACGGGTCAACCCTAACTCGGATTTTTCGGGTCGGGTCAATTATTGACACCCCTAATTCCGGGTTCGACCCGAACCCGACCCATGACCCGAAATTGACACCCCTAGTCGGAAGCAGCACTTCCACAAAAAATAGTATAACGTCTCTCTATAATATGATTGATATCTGATTATTCAAATATATGTTTGTCTCTCTATTTGATATGTTACAAAAAATGTCTTGATCGAGCACAAACTTGATACAAATATGAGTTGGAAGCTTAGGGTTTTCCATGTAAAAACTTTAGTAACCCTCTATCTCCTAAGGTTTCTATTTGTGCGATGAATTTTTTATGCATTGTTATGACTTAAAACGTTTCACTTTATCTCCGTGAATTCCTCAGCTCGCAATAGTACCAATATAATGATATCACCAGTCTCAAATAGCTCAAAATACTTGATAGTTTTTTTTTATCACATCACATCTCTATATGTAACTTGAGCATGCATCTGCATGCATAGCAACATAACTCAAATGAGTTACTTTTAATAGCGCGCAAGAGTGACCAAAGGGCCCTTTCATTAGAGAAATTATTATGTGCGGTCACCGAACCGTTCAAAGACGAATAAGAATGTGCCACGTCACCCGGTACACAACAAAAAAAATGACATGTCGTGTCCTAATTCACCTTCGAACGACATCCCACGACTGCATATATATAGAATAATTTCTCCTCCCTTTCACCTTTCTTTCTTTCATGACCATGACGCATCCACAAGAAAGAGAATACGCTTAGAGTCAATCTATCTTGATTACTTTAAGATCAACTAAGGCTACTTCAAACCTATTAAGCCGCTAATTCAACAAATTTCACCTAACATCATCATCTGGAAGTCAGCCAAACATAATATTATAGTACTAACTTAGACAAATTAAGTAAAATTAAACACATATTTAAGATCTATAACCATCCCAGAAATATGATGTATCTCTTAGAATTGCTTTGATATGCATGTTCTTCATAAAAACTTGTACGAGATTAGCAACTCTTTAAAGCCAAGCAATATGGCTCATATAGAATATATCTATTATTTAAATTTATATATTTCATCATTTTAATCACATTAATATATATATTAAAATTTATATTAATAATAATTTAATATAAATAAATAAAAATGATATAATTATTTCCAATAGAAACATAATTAAGAGTAGGGGTGCTCGAAAAATCGACTCAAACTCGACCTTAAAATTGTGGGTTAGTGCAAGCCTATTTGGAAAACGGGTCGGGTTGAATTTCAAATCCTGACTCAATTACAAATTCAGGTCGATTCGAGTTAACCAAAAAACTCGAAATTAACCCAGAACTAACCTGGGTTCCCATCCTGCACTGCATCGTGACCCCACCCTGCGGCCCGTGCTCGCTCTCATTGTAGCCTGGCATTGGCGGTCCATCGCTCACCAGCCTCACTCGCGCTTGTGCTAGCAGCCTTGCACTGCGCTCGCCTGCTTCCATGCGATCGCATCTCGCTCACATCTGCGGGTCAGGTAGACTCAAGGTTTGAATTTCTAACCAGTTTGCCTAGCGGAGTTGGGTTCAAGTCGGAGAAGTTGGAGATTGATCAATTTCGAATTGGAAATTCATTTTAACAACCATATTGAGTATAGTTGGAAGCTTCTTTCAAATATATTAAGTTAATTTTTAATAAATTACACGGATGCCCACCTCTTGTAAATACCTCGCCCTCTGGTAGCTAGTGCAAATAAAAAACCGCTGCTTTATCCGTCATCGCGTTTCCGGTTCCCGTACAGAAAATTTCGAAGTTTCACAGTGCAGTCCAATGCAAATCCTTATTTATAATCTTAAATTTATGAATAATAATAATTTTGACAAATAAGTTTCTTACACGTGTAATCCGGCCTTCCACCAAATGGCACTTATAGTAATTAAAAAAAAGCAGGTACACAGCTCATCATCTTAGACTCTCAGTCTATTAATTTAAGACTTTAATTATCAATTAATAAATTTTGAGTTCCAATTATACATATATATTAATATGCGAATAAATTTATCTTAATTAATTTAAATATTAAGAAAATCAGATAAACATAATTTAAAAATTCATCCTAATTACTTTTAATATGAATTTTTAACGCAATTGTTTTCGTATTAAATGCTTTATGATATATATTCTATTAATTATATTTGAATATTTATATCTTTATATTTTTTCAAATATTTAAAAATTAATAAAATTAAAATAATATAATTTATTACATTTACAAATAATAAAATACCATCCAGCACCTTACAAAACATCTCAGATGTACGGAACCGACCCAATCTCTTGCGAGCAATAACTCAACGAGAAAATTACATAATAAATAAATTAACCTCAAAACCTACCGATAACATAATCAGAAAATTATAAAATAAACCCCCAAAAAATTAAATAAAATTAGGGGAAGCGGCGATCGCCGGCGGCGGATGAGATCAAGCCTGGAAGCCAGTCCTCTGCCATATCGCATCGCGCACGCGGCTGAGATCGCGGCCCTTCAGTGTTCTTCCGATCCCCTCCTGCACCGAGAACGAAGCTTCCCGCCGCCTCCACAGCAGCTCATGCGGCGGAATCACCGATCCGCTCCCCATCACCTCTTCGTCCCCTTCATCGTACTCCAATAACTGACGCCCCCTTCCTCGGGCAGCAACGCCGCGGTTCTCCTCCTTCAAGATCTTCGACCAGTCGGGTATGTTCAACGGCAGGGAACCCGCCGCCACCGCTGCTCCGCTGGGCCGATCCCCTTTTTCCATCTTCTTTTTACCCGATCGACGGACCGGGATCTGCTTCCGGCGATCTTCAGCCCGGGATGCCGGCCCAAAACCCCATATATCGGATTCGTCGAATTCGTCGTCGCAGCCGGTATTGGCCGCCGGCGAAGGTGCGAAAAATCGGTGATCGTTCTTCAACCCTGCCATCTTCTGAAAACCCCCTTGTAAATAACTTATTTAATTTTCTGAAGAGGACTTAGAAAAGGAGGTCTGTGGCTGTTCAGAGCAGCGCGACTTATAGAGAGACGGGAGACTTTGGATAAGACTCATTTGGGTTTTTTAAGTCTACCCCCTCGACTTTATAGGAAATTGCGAAAAAATACGCTTAGGTGGCGCGTTGACGTTCCGGTGTTCCTCAATTCACGTTAGCGTATAATAATCGTACGTGTGATGGCGAACCCTCAACGTACTGGACGTTCATTGTGAACGTTGCCAAAGAGTCCAAAACTTTTGCGTTTTTTTTTTTTAAATAATTTTTAACAGTTGATTGATATTTTTACAAAAAATTATTATTTTTTGGCTGTATTATAGTTTTCATATTTATATAAATATATTAAAATTTAAATCTTATATTTAAAACTACTCTTTTTAAAATATTTAATATCAAAAAAAAAATTTATGAACATAATTATTTTAAATTTTGATATAAGTAATTTTAAAATTAAATATTACATCTTTAAATTAGAAATATTAAATCATTTAAATAATTTTAATTAATTTCAGTAATATTTATTTATCACTTGTGACATACAGATATGTGGACATCCGAAAGAGTACCGCACGAACGGGTCAATTGGAAAGGACAGATTGGATCGTGCATACAACTAACCATTGAAGATAGAGGCTGTCGCCAACACACCTCGATGGGTAGTAATATACACGACCTAATCACGGGTTTCCCCCATCCGATACAACAGTTCGAATGGGGTTTAGTAGATGTGGGACCGAGTTTCCCACGGGCGCAAGCCCCCGTGGTTAATTACATCTCAGGCCGGAGCCTGAGAAAACTATCGATTAAGGATCATACATTATCCTCTCCTAAAGTGGGATCAGCACGATGGTATAGACTAGGAAATCCTACTCAAAGGGAAGAAAGGTCTGAAGGGCTGAATCAACATGCGTGGCTCATACCAGCATTCGAAAGTTCTAGGGTACTAAAGAGAAACTGGGGAAAGAAAAGTCAGGCAATCAATCACATGCGTGAGAGAAGGATGGAGGTGGCGTCATCTTGTGACGCAAATGAGTAGGATTTAGAGTCCCTGAAAAAAGGGACCTACCTACTATTTAAGACATACTACGATACCGAATGTAGTAGCCTCGAATCCTAAATCTAGATTGGGCTTAGTGTTCTACGAAACACTAAGACCCGTGTCCTAGCTAATGCAGTGCAAAACCTGGACTTATCCCGACCTGGATTGGGGAGCCAGCTAACCACCTAATCGCTTTAAAACTATGCTATCAAGTAAGTTATGAAAGATGGGTGGGTGGTACAGTTCTTTGGAAATAGCACCAACATCTAGAGAATTTTCTAAGTGGTCTTGGACTTATGTGGGTCAGATGCTCCTAGCTAATGCAATTAAATTTTAATTAAATTGGTTTCTAATGCAATGCATGCTAGTTGAAATATCAGCTCATGAATGCTATAGAATTTTAAAAAACAGGCTTATAGAAAATAAATTTTTAAAAAAATTGGGTCTCCCTAGGTCCGGACTTCATCATCATATGCCAGATTATACGGACTCTACCCGCAGGCAGGGAGATGTCTTATAGCAAGGAAAGAAGAATGCAGTAATATGCATGCGACCCCGAACGATTCCGGCAATTCCCTAGGTTCGTTAGGTTTATATGTTATTTAAAACTTAAATATTAAATTTTGGTTATGAGTAGAAAAGATTTTGCAGTCCTTAAAGAGCTTAACGAAATCCAGGCGAAAACAAAAGCGGCATGCAAGAAAGAAACCTAGAAAAAACAGGAATTTCTACTGCGCAATCAGGTAAACATATCAATATAAATCCAAAATTAATCAACTAAATGGCCATAGGCGAATTACCCTTATTACAACCCAGATATGCAGAAAGTAAAGTGGCCGGGCACAACTGCCAACAACCCGAATTTCTAAGCTTATGACAGATGTCAACAACTTTGAGTGGGATATTGAGTCTTCAATTCTTCAGTGTCTTCAATCTTCTGGGTATCTTCTCCTTGGACTCCTTGGATCACTCCTCCTTGGACTCCTTGGATCCGTCGTGGCTTGAATATCCAAACGAAGAGACAATTCTTCCTTTTAGGAAGTATTGTCTTTTCTCTTTGGATATCTAAAGCCATCTAACTCGATCTTCCAAATGGAAGAAGACTCTCCCTTAAGGGATGTCTTCTTCTTTTGGAATTCATGTTGGATAAGAATATCTCACTCATAGTGCATTTTCACAACTCTTAACTATTATTACAAATATTACATTCAAATGAAAAGTAGAAAAAGAAATCTAAAGAACCTGCAGGGTTATCCTAAAGAAAACTCTCAAGCAGTTATATATGAAAATGAAAATAGCTCAAACTATTGACCATGTGCCAAGTCATGCTCTTAATCATGAGGGCTAAGCAGCTCCACCTGTGCAGTTATAATTATTAATTTAGCCCTCATTTTATTTAGGGGGGCTGAGCAAGCACCTACATAAGACAATATTAGAAAATATAACGGTGCCCCCCCTTTTATTAGCTTGAGCATGGCCACCTGCACGGAAGAATAATATATATATATATATATATATATATATATATATATATATATATATATATATATATATATATATATATATATATATATATATATATATATATATATATATATATATATATATATATATATAGCGTTCCTAACCTAGGGGTAGATCTAGCGCTTATCACATCATCCATAGAGTGCAGAAAAGGTAAGCAAACATACCAATCATTTTTCAAACAGCATGCAATGAAAACCACAGAAAGCTCCGGCACACAGCAGAAAAATAAAACTCAGCGGCCTAACCTAGATCTAGAAGTGATGCCCTAGTAAACAATTTTATGTGTGTAAGGCTGATGTGGTTTGGATAAATCCTAAGCAGGGTAGTTAGTTAAAGTTATCTAGAGTTCAGGTTTGTTGGGGGTCTAAAAAGGATATTTTAGTTAAAATTTAAATATTAGTGAATTAGGGTGCATTTTAATTATTTCAGTTTGTTGATCAGTTTTAAATACTTAGGGTGATGATATTTGAAGTTAAAGTCATATTAGCCAATTTTGAAAAATTTTGGGTCCTCCTAGGAACTAGACTAAGGGTCCAAAAAGTCACTATAGGAAATGGGCTAGGTTTGAATCTCCTAACACTTTAGTAAAATACTAGACCTTAAGAGGAGTAGTTAGACAGGTAGTAGGCTGAAATTGGAGTTCTCTAGACGAAGTTATAAATTTCTTAAGTTATAGGCCCTAAATGAACTACGGTTGACCAAAAAGTTGACTTTCTAATCTAGAATATTTTCTGGAAATCTAAGATTTTTACTAAATACTAGATCCTAATTGGAGTCTAATGAAAGTGAGTTTACCTAATTTGGAATTTTCTACAATTAGTTATGAATTTTCTAAGTTCAGGGTATTTAAGAGAATTTCTAAATTTCCTAATAAAAGATTGATTTTATTGTTTTGATCCAAATTAACTCAAAACTGATTGGAATCACTCCCAAAGGTCACGAATGACCTAAGAAAGTGTTCCCAAGTGTTTGAAAAAAATTTAGGATTTTTTATAATTTTTAATGATTTATTAGGGGAAAAATGATAGATTCCACCTATGGTCAAATTATGGATCAGCCTGGAGTCAAACTAGAGATCCCTATTTATCTAAGATCAAGGGTCAGATTATGAACAATTCAAGATATTATGGGTAATTTTCTGACCTAAAATGTATTTATTGTAATTTTCGAAAGGTCTCGTGGCCTTATTTAACAGGTTAATTATGGTTGGTTAACTAAGGGGTCTAACAAGCCCTAAAAAAATCCTAGAAAATTTTGGGATGCTTATGATGTCTCTAAGTTCAAGTGTTGAAGTTTTCATGTCAATCCGGGATCTATCCTAGCTCCTAAAAAACTTCTAAGTTTGCTAGACGGGTCCTTAATTATTGTCCTTAGGGTGTCACTACGTTGTAGGAGTTAAGAGTGATGTTTTATCTAACCCTCAAGGTAATAAATGCATGGGAAACATAAACAAAATAAACACGCTATTGACCTCGATTTTGCTCAGACCCTTGGTCAAAGGGTTGACTTGGTCAAATTGACCAAGTCAGACCCCAAGACTCCAATGGGTTCAGTGAGTCGAGTCGAGTCTGTTGGGCCTGGACTTGGACCCCGGGTCAACCCCGTTGACCAAGTCAACCAGGGTTGACCACTTAGCCCATTTAGGGCCCAGATCAATATAAATCCAATCTAAACCCCCTCATGGCTCGATCCTCACTCTCCATTGATCTAAATGACTGGTTTGATCAAGTCAAACGTTGACTTGGTCAAATCGAGTCATAAATAGGTCATAAACACCTATTTGGGAGGAATTAAGGGTTATTTAATGCAATTAAAAGCCTCCCCTTGGATTTCAAATCAATTCCACGGCCAAAACCGACATATTTCCCTCCTAATTTTGTTTTGATTCGATCCTAGCCATTGGTATTAGGTCTAGAAGCCTTAAATAGCAAGAATCAAGTCCAATTAGGGACTTTTTCACTCTTGCTTCCTCGAGAGACTTTCCCAGCCTTTGAGATTTTGCGAGAGAGTCCCTGTAGTCCTTCCACACCTTCCCCAGCCAAAATCCGACGAGCTCGACTCGCCGGCGGCGAGATCCCGATGAGACCGAACCCTCAAACCTTTCGCGATGATTTTCATCCGATCGAGGAGGATCCAGAGTTCGGAGTCAACTAAGGAATTGTTCTTTAGGAGTCCACGAGTCCAACCAGCCCAAGATCGACCAAATCCACCATTTGGATCAAGGTATATCTCAAACCCTAGTTAGAACACTTAGGGTAAATTAGCGTCATCATTAGAGCATGTTAATTAAAATAAATTACTCCCCACGAATGCTCTTCACTATTGGAAGCTGTGTTTAAAATTTTGTTGCGTTTGATCCATTCAATCGAGAGAAATATCAAAAATATCGTTTAGGGTTTCGGTCCGGCGTGATCAAGCCCTAGGGATGCCCTGGACCGTTGATCCCGCCGATCAACGGTCCAGATCGCACGGTCAGGCCTGACCGCTGGCCTTCAGCCGCAGTCCCGCGGTCTGGTGCGCCACGTGGCGGCATCGTAGCCGTCCACTTGATACCGCGCGGATCAGACGGCCATGGGTGCCGTCCGACGTGGTTTAAGATTCCGGCACGGAATCCCACGCGGTGCCAATCATTTCCAATGATTTCACGGTGGCGCAATCATTGGAAATGATTGCCCGGAACCGCGCGTCCAACCCGAGGCCGCCACGTGTCACCCGCCGCTCGATTTGACTAAAATCGATTTTAAAATTATTTTAAAACCTTAAAAACTTCAAAAAATCACTAAAAATCAATTTTTCGTCCGATTTGTTCATATTTTCATCCTCTACACTATAAAATTTTTTTTTATAAAAATAATGTATAGATTTTTAGTTATTGATAAAACAGTAAGATGTATTATTTAAAAAAATATATATACTATTTTAATCATTTTTATTATTATTATATTATAATATTATGATTTTTAATTATAATGATGATAATTAGGTTGTGATTAAAATTTTTCTTACTATTTTGTTTATTACTAGTATTATTATTATTATTATTATTATTATTATTATTATTTATATATTTTAGTATTTTAAATCCAATCTATTTTGCTAGATAATTTTAACTATCTTGAGATTGTTATTAATTTTATTATTATTATTATTATAGTTTAAACTACTTGTGAATTTCAGTAATCTTAAACTTGTATTTATTTTATTATAACAATTATTTTCAAATACTTAATATTTTGAATTATTCTAAAGGCCTTTAATTATCTTAAGCTTCAAAAATCCATAACTTTCTTACTTTCACCTTGATTTGAACGTATTTGAATTATGTATATTCTGGAACTAGTTTTACTCAAAAGTTTTGATCTGCCTGCAATTATTTTGAAAACAGCTAACAACACTATTTTAAAACTATTTAATTATCGTCTTTAAACTTTGGAATTGCGTAACTTTATCGTTTTAAGTCGGATTTTGATTCACAGCACCTTGTTTTGGGTGTATTTTGAATTCTGCACAGTTTAAGACTATTTTTAGATAAAAATTATGTCTGTATTTTCTGTTATTCTTAAAACAGTAAAGTGACACTATTTTAAAATATTCTTTTTTTATGTTTAAACTTCGGAAAATCATATCTTCGTCGTTTTAAATCGGATTTTTGCGTATAACCCCTCGATATTTTTAGAAAAATGTGTATTTTACTTTGAAACAATTTCCAGTCACTGATTTTGGCTGTTTTGGCAGATTTCTATCTCGGAGCATCATTTGGTTATTTAATTATTATTTAATTAGTATAACAATCATTTTTAGGATACAAACTATTTTCAAATTATTTTGAGACCTCGATTGGGTGGTCAGTGGGTCTCCCTATTCTTATGTATTATTAATTGAATTATTTTTAATTATTTTATTTTTTAAAAATATATTTATATTTATAAATACTTTTAAATTATTTTAAAAATTACTTATAACTAAATCTTAATTTTGTGAGACCCGCTACTTCATGAAATTTTAGACATGAGTTCTAGATATGAAGAGAAATTATGGGGGAGAGTATTAGTGGGTGATTGAGTTCCAATCATTCACTAATTCCTTCATTAGGTGTCTTTCCTTTTATTTTTCGTAGATTGCATGTGTAGGTCACACCACGAGCACTTAGCTTAGGCTCTCCTAGACTTAAGGACATGGTGTGTTTATTTTATTTTTGTACTCCCATGCATTTATTACTTTGAGAGTTAGCTAAAACTTCGATTCAAACCCTTATAACATAGTGACACCTTAAAGACAAAAATTAAGGACTTGTCTAGCGAACTTAGAAATTTTCTAAGGGCTAGGATAGATCCCGAATTGACATGAAAACTTAAACACTTAAATTTAGTGACATCTGAAACATCCCAGAATTTCCTAGGAATTTTTAGGACTTGTTAGAGCCCTTAATTAACTAACCCTAATCAACTTATTAAACAAGGCCCCGAGACCTTCAAAAAATTACAGTAAATCTATTTTAGGTCAGAAAATTACCCATAATGACTTGCTTTGTTTAGAATCTGACTCTTGACTTTAGATAAATAGGGCTCCTCAGTTTGACTCTAGGTTAACCCTTAATCTGACCATAGGTGGAAATTACCATTTTGCCTCTAATAATTCATTAAAATTTATTAAAAATCCAAAATTTTCTCCAAATGCTTGGGAACACTTTCTTAGGTCATTCCTGACCTTTGGGGGTGATTCCAATCTATTTGGAGGTTATTCGGATCAAAACAATAAAAAAGGCCCTGTATTAAGAAATTTAGAAAAATTCCCTTAAATACCTTGAACTTAGAAAATCTATAACTAATTGTAGAAAATTCTAAATTAGGCAAACTCACTTTCATTAGACTCATATTAGGGTCTAGTATTTGTTAAAAATATCAGGATTTCAGAAACTCACCTAAATTAGAAAGTCAACTTTTTGGTCAATCCTAGTTCATTTAGGGCCCGAAACTTAGAAAATTCATAACTTTGCCTAGAAAACTCCGATTTTATTATACTACCTGTCTAACTACTCGTATTAAGGTATAGTATTTTTCTAAGGTGATAGAAACCCCAAACCTAGCTTATTTCTCATAGTGACTTTTTGGACCCATAGTCTAAGTCTTAAGGACCCGGGACTTTCCAAAATTGGCTAATATAACTTTAACTTCAAATATCATCATCCTAAGTTCTTAAAACTGACCAACAAACTAAATTAACTAAAATGGACCATAATCCATTAATGTTTGAATTTCGGCTAAATTTTCCTTTCCTGATTTTCAACATACCTAACTCTAGATAATTTCAACTAACTACCCATATTAGGATCTATCCAAATCACACAAGCCTTACACACACATAGCATTGTTTGCTAGGGCACTACTTCTAGACTTAGGTTAGGCCGCTGGATTTTATTTTTCTGCTGTGTGCCGGAGTTTTTTCGATATTTTTCCTGCATGCTGTTTGAAAATTTAATTGCTGTATTTGCTTACTTTTCCTGCACTCTGTGATGTGATGGTCGTTAGATTTAACACTAGGTTAGGAACGATCTATATGCATATATACTATTTTTCTGTGTAGGTGGTCATGCTCACGCTATGCTAAAGGGGGGGCCCTGCCATGATTTCTAATGATATCTTATGCAGGTGCTTGCTGAGCTCTCCCAAATAAATGAGGACTAAATAAATAATAATTATAAATGCTACAGGTGGAGCTGCTTAGCCCTCATAATTAAGAGCATGGCTTGGCACAGGGTCAATGGTTTGAATTATTTTTATCTCCATATATTACTGCTTTGGATGATTATTAGGATAACCTTGCAGGTGATTTAGAATTTACTGCTTTTCAATAAATATAAATTTGTATGTAATAATTGTTAAGAGTTGTGAAAACAACCTTTGAGTTGAGATATTCTTATCCAGCTCGGAATCTAAAAGAAGAAGGCATCCCTAAGGGGAGAGTCTTCTTCCATTTGGAAGATCGAGCTGGATTGCTTTAGATATCCAAAGAGAAAAGGCAATACCCCCATACTGGGGGAATTGTCTCTTCGTTTGGATATTCAAGCCACGACGAATCCAAGGAGTCCAAGGAGGAGAGATCCAAGGAGTCCAAGGAGGAGAGATCCAAGAAGTCCAGGGAGAAGATATCTAAGAGACTAAAGATTTGAAGACCCAATATCCCACTCAAAGTTGTTGGCGTCTGTCATAGGCTTAAAAATCTGGGTTGTATGCAGTGGTGCCCGGCCACTTTATTTTCTGCATACCCTGGGTTGTAATAAGGGCAGTTTGCCTATGAACATTTAGTTGATTATTTTTGTGGATTTATATTGATGTGCTTACCTGATTGCGCTTAGAAATATCTGCTTTTTTAGGTTTCTTTCTTGCATGTCGATTTTGTTTTAGCCTGGGTTGAGTTAGGCTCTTTTAAGGATCATAAAAAATTTTCTACTCATAACTAATTTCTAAAATTTTAAGGTTTAAATAACTTAGAAACCTAACGAATATAGGGAACTGCCGGAATCGTCCGGGGTCACATGCATATGACTGCATTTCTCTTTCCTTGTTATAAGACATCTCCCTGCCTGCGGGTAGAGTCCGGATAATCTGGCCTGTGAGGATGAAGTGCCGGACCTAGGGAGACCCAGTCTTTTCTAAAAATTATTTTATATTAAGCCTGTTTTTAAAATCCAAAGCATTCATGAGCTGACATTTTAACTAGCATGCATTGCATTAGTAACTAATTAATTAAAATTTAATTGCATTAGTTATGAGCATTCACCCTACATAAGTCCAGGACCAATTAAAAAATTCTCTAGATGTCGGTCCTATTTCTAAAATCTGTACCTCCCACCCATCTTTCATAAATGACTTGATACCATGATTTTGAAGCGATTAGGTGGTTAGCTGGCTTCCCCATCCAGGCCGGGATAAGCCAAGATCTTTGCATCGCATTAGCTAGGACACTGGTCTCAGTGTGTGTCGAACACTAAGTCCAAACTAGATTTAGAATTCGATGCTACTACATTCGGTCTCATAGTAAGCCTTAAATCTATACTACTATTATAAAAGGGGCTTGAGTTTCCTTCCTCCGGCAAATCTTGTTCATTCATTCTACTTATTTTTTAATTATCTTGGCCGCCCATTTTATTAAAAATATTTAATAAATCAAAAAATTCATATATAACTCTTCAAATTCTGTCATTTATTATTTTTTATAAAACATTTATTTATTCATTTATTTACTACTATTATTATTCATTTATTTATGATTCATTTGACTGTTTTTCTTAACTTAGAGCTCTTCATATTCTTAATTTATTTCATTGTCATGTTTTTGATTTCACATCCAAACATTTATACTATCTATATTATCTATATCTATACTACTATATAAAAGTGGCTTGGGATTCCACTCAAAAACAATCTTAGCCTTCTATTTAATTTATCAAAGATGAATCTCAACCATTCATTTTATTTATATATTTAATTAATATTCTGTTTAAAAAAACGTTGAATGTGTGGAGCATTGCTTTAAATTGACAATTAATGTTTTTAATTAATAATAATTTAATTTTAAGTAATCTTTACAGAATGAAACGTCTCTATTTCTTAGAATGAACTTTTCTTCTTTTATTTTATAACGCTTGATTTTCCATCCGTTTCATTTAAGCAAAGTTTCAAAGTTTCGGTCAGTTACAAAATTCATTTAACATTATTAATACTACTAATGATCATTATTATATTTTATAGTAATTAATACTGCTGCGGTTTGGGAATTTAATGCCTCGCCAGTTTCGGGCTTTCGAAATCGCCCTAGCCATTTCGCCGTGTATAAAATCGAGTCGGCTCCCGAGTTAGAACACATTGCTTAAATTTTCTTCAAGCAAAACTTATGGTAAATTTCGTAAGCGAGGACAGAGCAGGAACGAGAGGACAATAAACTCAATCTTTCCGATGTCAATGATGAGATCCAGCTTGCTATCCGTCTCCTCCGCCCATGATATGTATTCTCCTATGATACCACTTTTTTACTCCTTTTCATCTCTCGTTCCTCAATTTGTTTTCTTGCCATCCATAATCAAGTATAATTTTTGTCTCTTCCATTTGCGTTCAGAATTAGGGCTTTGACTTTTTATTTCCATGATTTTGGTTTTATTAACATCTTTTAATTTGTCCAAATGATACGGCGAAGTGTGAGAAGATAACATACCTCGGAATCGCTACCTGCTCGATGAATAAAAAAAATGTTGAATGTGTGGAGCATTGCTTTAAATTGACAATTAATGTTTTTAATTAATAATAATTTAATTTTAAGTAATCTTTACATAATGAACTTTTCTTCTTTTATTTTATAACGCTTGATTTTCCATCCGTTTCATTTAAGCAAAGTTTCAAAGTTTCGGTCAGTTACAAAATTCATTTAACATTATTAATACTACTAATGATCATTATTATATTTTATAGTAATTAATACTGCTGCGGTTTGGGAATTTAATGCCTCGCCAGTTTCGGGCTTTCGAAATTGCCCTAGCCATTTCACCGTGTATAAAATCGAGTCGGCTCCCGAGTTAGAACACCTTGCTTAAATTTTCTTCAAGCAAAACTTATGGTCAATTTCCTAAGCGAGGACAGAGCAGGAACGAGAGGACAATAAACTCAATCTTTCCGATGTCAATGATGAGATCCAGCTTGCTATCCGTCTCCTCCGCCCATGATGACGAATGTATTATCCTATGGTACCACTTTTTTACTCCTTTTCATCTCTCGTTCCTCAATTTGTTTTCTTGCCATCCATAATCAAGTATAATTTTTGTCTCTTCCATTTGCGTTCAGAATTAAGGCTTTGGCTTTTTATTTCCATGATTTTGGTTTTATTAACATCTTTTAATTTGTCCAAATGATACGGCGAAGTGTGAGAAGATAACATACCTCGGAATCGCTACCTGCTCGATCATGGAGATCTATCATCTCTCTAGGGGTCACGAACAAGCCCCTGAACGCCCGTTAATTACCCTCAATCTCATGGCTTGACTTTAGTTAACATTTATAGATTATGAATATTTGTTGATACTGCTAAGATTAGTACTGATATTAATTGAAACTTTTTTAATTGTCTTCCGTCTGAAATTGTACCCCTATCTGCAAGGCTAATCTCATGATCTTCTTAACTTTTCTTCTTACAGTCAGTTATGGTCCTCACTCGCAGGTTTCTTTCTCCAATTTTTCGATCTCTTGAACTCCTATTTCTTCACTTTCTGGAAGATGAAGCAATCGTCCTACCCTTTGGAACCGTCAAAATGCCCAACCCTTTTGGAACAAACGGTTTGATTCTCCATAAAATATCCCATCACTTCTCCATCATATATAATTGGTTAACTATTCTCACATATCTGTTTTTAGTTTTATTTATTTTTTATTTTTTTATAACTATTCTTACATATCTTTCTATTAGATATTTTGTAGTTTAGGGTTTAAGGTTTGCATTTAGTTTCTGTATCTCTACTCTTTGAACTTCAAAAGATCTCTACTTCTCGGCTTTAAAGATTAGGCGTGAAATTTTGGTAATAACTATGATGATTGAGTTTATTTTTCCCATTTCTTTTGTTAATAATAGTTATTATAATGTTGTTGTCACTAAAAAAAAAAAAAGTTGTTTTCAGTGCATTGCATGCTGCAATTTTTAGTAGTTCTTTTCATTTACTTGAACTTATTTCTTCTATTTATGTTTATGTTTTTTGAGTTTTTCTAGAATTTTTGATTAAAATATATTATAATATTTCACTTCACCCTTGTTGGAAAAGGTGGGGAATATATTTATCATTCATTAAGCATATAGTTGTGACTACTCTTTAAAGATTATTTTATATTATTTGCATGCAGGTATCATTTTGTTGGCATTTTTTTTTTTTTTGGACATTTAAGGGATGAGAGGGGAAGAATTGTTTCCGTTGACCATCATATTTATCATATGATACATTAAGTCTAATATAGATCACTCTCTTTCTTTCTATATATAGGTATTAAATGTTTTTTTTTTCTTTCAATTTTCTTACTTTATAATTAATAGCTTTTTTGGCTCTTATTTCTTAACCGTGATTGAAGTGACTCTAAAGATGGTTAGACTTGTTCTTCAATTTGTACAATAATGTAGATAGATCATTTGCTTATTTTCATTCTATTTATCATTATGACCTATGATCTCTTATCATATATTTTATTTAGGCTACTCAATTTAATTGATATGCTTTTATTAATTTTTTGCTTATCAACTGCACGTTCATGCTTCATTTTATTTAACCTTCAAATTAAAAATATATATTAAATATTATCACAAGTTTATAGCGCAACTCAATAAGCCCCTAGATCATATGATTATTTAATTTATGATAATGATTGCCAGGAGAATATATTCATGCTTTGCTAATATTATATATTTAACTCAAATAATATATTTTTTTCTGATTAATTCATGATGCAGGTAGCCTCAATTTTTATGAATTCACAATTCACTATTACATTCTTCTCATCAATTCTTCCATGTCAATTGTTTCCTTAACAAGCAAATGCCCATAATTGCATGATTTGCAAAACTTCCTTAGAAAGAAAACTAAGTGATGCCCTCTTTTACTGCTTGATCTGTTATGTTTTATTTACTTATTAAAGGAAAATATCATGAAGAAATTATTTCTTTGTTAAATGTAAAAAGATAATTTATACTTTAGAAAGAAAATTTACTGTTTATTCATTTTATGTTAATTCTGCTATAGGGTAGATATTAGATAACTTGCTCACGTGGACTTAGTTTTTTTACCTTTGAAATGATCGGTTTTATGACGCCAAAATAAATTATTTTATCTTGTAAAAATTGTTTTTCATAAATTTCTTTGTTATATCTAAAAAAGTAATTTATACTTTAAGTATTTAACATTATACATATCTTTTATGTAATTCTGAAGATATTTACAATAATTTTATCATTAAAATTATTATATTAAAATATTATACT
Source organism: Dendrobium huoshanense (assembly GCA_016618105.1). Taxonomy (NCBI): domain Eukaryota; kingdom Viridiplantae; phylum Streptophyta; class Magnoliopsida; order Asparagales; family Orchidaceae; genus Dendrobium; species Dendrobium huoshanense. Next base: position 32,307,052 of record CM028353.1, on the reverse strand, counting down.
TTAAATTACAAATGTGCCAGAAATTAATAATTCATTAAAGAAAAAATTATGTGAGTAATATCAATGAATATATACATGCATGTAATTAAATAAAAATAATAATAAAATTTATAATATTATTTTTTAAAAATTTATATTCATGTACATTTAATGCTTGTGCAATAAAACCCTACACAATCATATGATTATGAATTTATATAATTCCAAGGAGTTTTTTTATGTTTTATAACAATTATAATGCAACACAATCATATTTGTATTTATTTTTAAAATTCTAGCAACGTGCACAATGTGCACGTGCATTTAAACTAGTAGTATATAGATCCCTTCTTTTTAAGGACCCTAAATCCTACTTATCCGCATCACAGGATGACGCCACTTCCATCTCTTCTCTCACGCATGTGATTGAGTGTTTGATTTTCTTTTTCCAGTTTCTCTCTAGTGCCCTAGAGCCTCCGAATGCTGGTATGAGCCATGCATGTTGATTCAACCCTTCGGACCTTTCTTCCCTTTGAATAGGATTTCCTAGTCTATACCCTCGTGCCGATCCCATTTTAGGAGATGATAATATATGATCCTTAATCGAGAGTTTTCTCATGCTCCGGCTTGGGATGTAATTAATCACGAGGGCTTGCGCTCGTGGGAAACTCGGTCCCACATCTACTAAACCCTATTTGAACTGCTGTATCGGATGAGGGAAACCCGTGATTAGGTTGTGTATATTGCTACCCATCGAGGTGTGTTGGTGAAAGCCTCTATCCTCAATGGTTAGTCGTATGCACGATCAAATTTGTCCCTTCCAATTGGCCCGTTTGTGCGGTGTTCTTTCAGAGGTCCACACACGCCATATCCTTAGATCTAGGAGAGCCTAGACTAAGTGTTCGTGGTGCGACCTACACATGCAAGCTACGACGAACAAAAAATAAATAAAACTAAAGAAGGGATTATTGAATGATTGGAACTCAACCATCCACTAATCCACTCCCCCATGATTACTCTTCACATATGAAACCCATGTCTAAAATTTCATGAAATAGTAGGTCTCCCAAAAATTAGGGGATTTAATTATAGGTAGTTTTAAAATAGTTTAAAAGTACTTATAAATATAAATATACTTTTAGAAGATAAAGTAATTAAAAAAAAGTCAATTCATAATACATAAGTATAGGGAGACCCACTGACCACCCAATCGAGGTTTCAAAACGGTTTGAAAATAATTTGTATCTTGAGAATAATCATTATACTAATTAAATAAATAATAATTAAATAATCAAATAATGCTCCAAGATAGAAATCTTCCAAAACAGTGAAAATCAGTGGCTGGAAACAGTTTCAAAATAAAATACACATTTTTCTGAAAAGATCGAGGGGTTATACGCACAAATCCAATTTAAACGAAAAAGATATGCAATTTACAAGTTTAAATACAATAAAAGAATATTTTAAAATAATGTTGTTTTACTGTTTTTGGAATAACAGAAAATATAAACATAATTTTTATGTAAAAATAGTCTTAAACTATGCAGAATTCAAAATACACCCAAAACAAGGTGCTGTACATTGTTAGCGGACTTAAAACGAAGGAGTTACACAATTTCAAAGTTTGAATACTATAATTAAATAATTTCAAAATAGTGTCATTTTGCTGTTTAAAAACATGACTGCATACAGATCCAATAATTTTAAGTAAAACTAGTTCTAGAATGTGCAAAATTCAAATACGTTCAAATCAATAAAGGATAGTTAAAAATAAATATTAATAAAGGATTTGAAACTAGGAAGTTATGGATTTTTGGGAGTTTAAATCAATAAAGGATAGTTAAAAATAAATAATTATAGAAAATAGTAAAATATAATTAAAAATAATCTCAAAAATAATTATAATAATAAATAGGACCATAAAAAAAATCAAACTATTAGAATATTAATAATTATGTCAATTGTAAAAAAATAATAATTTAAATAAATAATTATCATAATAATATATTAGGAAATATATATATATATATATATATATATATATATTATAATAATAAATATTAATAATAGTAATAATTATAAAATAAAACTTAAACAGCAAAATAATAACTTAAACTAATAGTAATTAATATAAATAATTATTAAATAACAATATAATAATAATTATACTAAAATAATAATTTAAATAAAATAAAAATAAGGTTATTTTACTGTTTTAGTAATAATTAAAAATATATACATTATTTTTATAAAAAAAATTTTATAATGTAGATAATGAAAAAACGAACAAAATGAGGTATTGTACGCAAAAATCGGATGAAAAACAAATTTTTTATGAATTTTTGAAGTTTCTGATTTAAAATAGATTAAAAATAAATTTTTAATTTAAACTAACGGTGGCGGGACCCGCGGGACACGTGGCATACCCGGATTGGGCCCGCGGTCCTCGGAGGCGGCGCGCCAATCAGGGGCAATGATTGGCGCCGTCGCCAATCATTACTCAATGATTGCGGCTGCTGGCGGGACCCACGCGCGGCACTCATCCACGTAGGTTCCCCGCTCGAAGCCGTCCGATCCGCATGATCTTGAATCAGCGGCCCTGATTGAGCCGGACGGGAGGATATCCACATGCTCGGTTCAACAGGCGGAAAGAACCGCGATCCGACTAGATCCGTGCCGTTGATCGGCAGAATCAACGGCCCAGAGGGCGCGAGACTGAAAGCCGACGTGACCGAGACCCAAAAGGATATTTTTGGTTTTTCTCTCGATAGGGTGAACAAAATCAAACGAAATTTTAGATCTAGGATCTAGCAGCGAAGATCATTCATGGGGGATAAAGTTTAAGTTCTAAAATGCACTTTATAAAAAGCTATTTGATTCTAAGTGTTCTAGACTAGGGTTAAGCTTTTACCTCAATCCAATGGATGGATTCGGGAGATCTTGGGCTCGTTGGACTTGTGGACTCTCCAGGAACAACTTCCTAGTTGACGTTGAGATCCAACGTACGCTCGATCAACGGGACGAAGCCTTGGAAGGAATTTCGTCTCGGGTTCGCCGGAGGATCGCCGTCTGCGGGGTCTGTACGTCGGGATTTGGTTCGAAAAAGTGGAGGGAGGTCGTGGGAGTGCTCTCACAAAATTTCAAGGCCTGAGGTGGTCTCGAGATTGAGCAAGAGCAAAAGATTCCTAAAATAACCTAAGATTTCGATATTTAAATGGCCTAACCCTTAGATCTACGGCTAGGATCAAATATCTCATCATTTAGGAGGGAAAATAGCCTCATGAGGCCGTAGATTTGGATTCAAAATGAAGGGGCATTGATTAGCCATTGAATGATCATTAATTTGGCTCTAAATAAGTGATTTTAACCTATTTAAGACATGGTTTGACCAAGTAAACGATTGACTTGGTCAAATCAGTCAAGAGGGTCAAGGGAGCCCATGGGTCGAGCCTCGAAATCCATGAAATTGATTTAAAATTAATTTTAGTCTCTTTAGGTCAATTTGGGTCAACCCGGGTTGACTTGGTCAATCAGGTTGACCCACATCTTGGGCCCGGGCTCAACCGACTCCAACCAACTCACTGAATCCACTGGAGGGGGTCTCGAGGTCTAACTTGATCAATTTGACCAAGTCAAACTCTTCGGCCCCAGTTGGGGCAAAATCGAGGTCAACAACGTTGTCTCAATTTGATGAATATTTCTCTATAATTAGTTCAAGAAGCTCTTAAAATGAAATTGGCTCTCAAGTTTCTTGAGAGATTTCAAATAGGTTCCTTAGAAATTTCTCTAAATACCCCTTGGGGAGGCTTTAAAGACCTTGATAGGGAAGATGGTGGATCTACAAATAATATTGAGAGAGAATTTTTTTTTTATAATATAGAATAATTAAAAGACATAAAGCCAGGTCTTGCTCTAAGCTTCTGTAAGTCACACACTTAAATCTTTTATTACGATTGATCATGCTTCATACCTCTAAGATAGTTTTAATATGAATTGATCAAACTAAGTGGTTAATCCTTTGATGGTCATGTGCTAACACTTTTGAACCATAATTATCTATGTTTATGCTCTTAGGGACTTTTCAATTCAAAATAAATCTCTAAGCCTTACTGAGAAAGGTTGAGATTCTTTAGCATATTATCACTTTAATCTAGTCAAGATATCTTATAACATGAAATATATAGCTATTAATCATAGTCTTTTAATCATATGACTCTTTGACTTTAGACTCTCTTGGTCACTATGTTGATTTGGGAGGAAAAAATCATAAGATTTTGATCAAGTCAAAAAGTTATCACTATTTATGACTCCACTTATCAACTTAAACTCCTAACCACTATTTAAATAATACTTGGCATCCTTAATCAAAAGTACTTTCAACACCAGATCTTATATATTATTAATAATGATGATTTGCACTCATAAGAAACCTTAATCCACTAGATCTGAAATAAATTCTCAATCATCCTTATCAGCTAGAAAAGGGGAATCTCTAGAAAAGTAAACTAATTTGACATTAAAATATTATGTGACTCGCACACTTCTCTAAATTTCAAAAGAAAGTGAAAGAGGCTCTTGTAGCTCATGAATCTTTCACACTCCACATATCTCTGATGAATATATTTGATGTGGAACATCATTAGCTAAATAAATCATTAGGAGTAGTTTATCCTTTATTAGCTTAGGTGTATGCTCACGCGATCTTTTTCGCCTCACTATGTCCCCGCTCTCACTTTGCTCTCCCCACATCAATATTATGGATGGTTTATCTCCCTATCTTTGAATTTCACCATGCTCTGTCTTTACTAACATTCAAATGAGTGACATGAGAGTTGATTCGCTGTTTTGCCTCAACTCATACAATTAACATTTTGACACAATTGCTTCTTAAATGGTATGTAGTTTATCTTTAAATACAATATCCTAATTTGGGTCTTTATCGATAATTAAGAGTTTATTCTCCTTCATTTTCTTATTATTTTTATAATTTTTCTAAGACTGTGATGCCTAATTATCTCATCATTGTGAAGATAACCTATGGGTTAATAATAACCCTCCTCTAATAAACTTAGTTCTAACTCATGTTAAATCTAGCACTAAGATTTAACATGAGTTAGAACTAAGTTCCAGTGTAATCTTAATTTAGCAAAGGTCATTCTAGGCAATTCAACGCCCGTTAATGTCAAAGACCTTTGACCACTAAAGGGTGAAATTATTCTGTGCAGTCATCGAATGGTGTTCAGAGGCGAATGAGAACATGCCACATCATTTTTTTGCTGTGTACAGCTCGGTACTGAGTGACGTGGCGCTTTTTGATTCGCCTTTGAACCGTTCGGTGATCGCACAAGATAATTTCGCCACTAAATAAGAGGAATAATTGGACAGAAGAATCGATCATATTTCTTAACTTTTATTTTAAGTACCATTCATCTTCACAATGTAAGCATGAGGTTTAATGTTATCATGTCTAACATACAACACTAATATATTTTTTCTCAACTTTCCTTCTCTATGGATAAAAAAAAAAGGTTTAGATAATTGAGATTTGAGGGTAGCTCTATGATTTTTATCAGCCTCATTTGGTTACTCATACATTAAACAATATTTATCTATGATGATTGTTTCTTATGCAATTTTTTATACGCACGTCAAAATCAAATCATTATATTTGAGGAAGGATTAGAGTTTTAAACTGATATTACAATAAAATAGTAGCGATTAAAAATTGTAATTACTTTTAAAATATTATTTTGCACAAAAATCCAAATAAGCTTTTTATAATTTTTTTTTTATAAAAAAAATTGTTAGAACTTTTCCACTGCGGTGAGCTCCTATCCATTTTCAAATGACTAAACGCGCTTTACAGCTGTTGCATAAGCTAATCAATAACGCTTGTGTTAAAATAACTTGGATCCTGTGAGGAAGAGTGCCGAAGAAGCTTGGATTTGGTAAATTTATTATCAAAGCAAGATTCTCATGCAAAAGATGTTCATTAATCGTCGTTGGTGTGCTTTTATTTCATTGCAACAAATCTTATGGCTTCTTGAAAAAAAAAAATGAAAAAGAGATTGGAGGAAGAAGGTCAAAAGATTAAAGGAAGAAGGTCAAAAGATTAAACATAAACCCATCGAGGTTTTAGTGTGGTTGGTAGGTGAGCACGGTTGGGAACCCCTCATCCTGGGTTTGAATCCCCTCTAATGCGACATTGCCTCTTCAGTGGGGCAAGGCAAGTGTGAGCCCGATGCAGGCGAGTGGCCTCGCTAGGTTCCGCTGAGGAATTAATTACGTCGTCAAGCGTTCCCTTTGAAGTTGCAGCAGATAAATACCCTTTTTCAAAAAAAAAAAAAAAAAAAAAAAAACATATTAGGTAGAGATCATTCAAATTTTTGAAGACAATCAATAAAAAATAAAAAAAAAATTTGTCTCTTACCACCTACATCAAATCTACTATGTAGGAAATGTGTAGAAATTTTTAAGCTAACCAAACCTTCAATACATGAAAATGAAATGGAAAAAATCGTACTTCCTCTTTGTAACCTACGCTATACTTAAGGATAATTAAAGACGGCCAACTACTATGAAGAAAGCCACGATAAAATGCCACTCGCAAGATGTATTTGCCGTATTAGTTGATTCTCTTTCAATGTATTGTGAGTGGTTTTACATCACACACGCATGCACACATGTATATACACACATATATGTATGTGTGATAGAAATGATCAATTGACATTATTTGGTATTACTTTCGATTAATTATTATGTGCGGACGTCGAACATCATTCGGAGATCAACAAGAATGTGCCACGCCACCCCTCCGTTCGGTACCGCAGCTCGGTAACGCTCGGTACCACAGCTCGATATCACTGATGTGGCTGCACCTGATTCATCTCTAGACGAAGAGCTGCATCCGATCTTCACACAAAATAATTTCTCATTACTTTCTTATGTATTCCTCATAAAAAAAACATTGAAGAGAACAACAAAAAATATTCTACCCATTTTTCTTAGCAGCTTAGGCTTCCAAAAAAACTATGTTGAGCTAGCTAGACGGTATAGATATATGGAGTGTTTAAAATGGCCTTTTTGTGTTACTATGCTCTAACCCAATAAGAAAAGCTAGTTACTCAAAGGTGCACTCCAACTACTCTCTCTTAATGTCATTTTCTCTGGCCAGGTGGACTTCGAACAAGTGTGGATGGGTGGTCCCTGATTCTTTTTGGATAATCTTTTTGTTATGATAAATGAATTTTGGATTAATAAGAGAGATGACAAAAATAGATATAAAAAACTTGGAGTTCGAGGAATTATGTGACATGAGAGCTATTCTCAAGAGGGCGTTGGCCTTTTTCGTTTGGTCGGTAGGATGGTAATCGGGCAACATAGATCAGAAGGATCGTAGTCAGGTGACAGATGTTGAAAGGATCATAGTTGGTGGACGACGATGGTCGGAGGGAGGGTAGTCAGCGGGTGATGATGGTCGAAGGGACCGTAATCAACAGATGATGGTGGCCGGAATGACCATAATTAGCAGGTGATTGAAGTTGGAGGAGCCGTAGTTGGTGGGCGACAGTGATTGGAGGGACTATAGTCGACGAGCAACGGTGGCCAGACGAAGGCTCGACGATTGCTGTCGAACGGAGGTCTGATCACAATGGTCGAGCAGAGGTCCAGTAGCAGTGGCCTGGTGGCAAGAGTTCATCAGTGGTGGTGCCGGGGTGGAACTTTGGGATCCTTCAAGCCTCAGAGTTCTCTCAAGTATATAGCCTAGGGTTTAAGCCTCCAAAAGTCCAAACCCCATCATGTAGAAATTGTGGTTCTATTTATAGAAATAAAGAGTGATAGCCTCCACTCATATACAAGGTTTTAAAAACTAGACCGGACCAGCCGGTTCAATCGTGAACCGACCAGTTGTCCGATCCGGTCCAGTTCAAAAACAGGCTTTGCAGAGAACTGACCTGAACCGGCGGTTCAACCAATGAACCGGTATAGGTTGGAAAAAACTGACCGGTTTTAGAAAAAAATTTATGTTAAATAAAATATAAACAATATATTTTACTTAATTATATTTTTGAAAAAATAAAATTTTAATTAAATAATGAGATTTGTAATACCATATTATATGAATGTCATCTCATGAACTAATTTTTGTTAGAAAAGAGTAAACTATATAAAGAGCTAAAAACCAACTATCTCATACTCCATGATGTGGGACTAAAAAAGTTACATTAAATCTTTATGAGCTTGAATGTGAGTTTGAGCTTTATTTGGCAATTAATTTGGATTGATTGGGCCACAAATTTGAACTAGTTGGGCCACAAATTTTGGCTAGTTGGGTGCAAAGTTTTTTTTTAATTTGTATTATAAATTTATATATTATAATTTTTTCATAATGTATATTACATAAATTAATAATATAAATTTAGATATTATATTAAATATTATTCTTATTACATATTTATAAATTTAATATTATAAATTTATATATTATATTAAAAATTTTAATTTGTTATAATGTATATTATAAGAATCTCATTTATTATAATTATAATTAAATGTAAAAAATAATTATAATTAAATTATTAGATATTCATAAATATAATATAATTAAATTATATGCTTTATAAATTATAATTATACTATAATATATTTATTATTTCAATTTAATTTAATTATATTGAGAGATAATATACTGAATTATATAGTTAAAATTCCTAGAATTATATTGTTTAAGGTTAGATTCTTGTAATTATTCAATTAATGTTATTAATTTTTAATAATATATATTATTATTTATTACATCATCCGGTTCGACCCTGGTTCGACCGGTCGAACCTTGAACCTCGAACCGGGGTCGAACCTTGAACCTCTCCTTCTTCTGGTTCGTCGTCCGGTCCGATTTTCACGACATTGCTCATATATAAATTTTATGAATATATACATATTATTCCCCTAAAAGAAGAAAAGCTCTTTTTTCCTTTAATTTATTGATTTATTTAGTTTTAAATTCAAATACAATATAAAAAAAATTTATATGTGAATGGAATGATTATAAAGCCTATCATAATGGAATGATTACAAAGCCTATCATAATACATTTTACCCTTTTCTCCCTCCTCTCAAGTCTACGTCCAACCAATTAAGCTCATGGACAGACGAAATTATTACGTGGCGGCCGTAATAATTTCTCGACAGCCTGTTCTCCTCTAATAAATCCTCGCCGGCTCCTTCCACCGCGAGATCTACTTCCAACTTCCGTCAATGGCTTCAATTTCCGCCCAGTTACTGACTCTGCTGCTTCCTCTCCTTCTCCTCTTCGCCCACTGCTCGGTCGCAGACCACGACTCTCCCGAGTTTGCCCCAGTGCCCGCTCCTCTCCCCGGCGGCCGAGCATCGGCGCCGCCCTTTAAAGAAACATCAGAGTCATTATCCCCATCCCCGGTCTCTCCGTTATCAGATCCGTCGCCAGATCTAGCGCCGCATCATTCTCCGTCTCCACCAGTTTCGGCGCCTTTCCCCTCTCCTGAAGAGGAGCCGACTTCGTCTACCTTTTCGACGCCTCCGTTTGATCTGATCGAAGGGGGAGATGAAAGCGACGTGCAGGCTAGTGTAGCTGAGAAGGAGAAGAGCTCCGTTGATAGCGGCGGAGGAATGACCGGCGGGAAGAAGGCTGCAGTGGCGATCGCGGCGGTGGCCGGAGTGGCGCTGGTGGGGGTGGGGGCTTTGGTTTACAAGAAGCGGCATGATAACATCCGGCGGGCCAGGTATGGATACGCCACCAGGAGGGATTTGTTGTAAGAGTCGTAAGAGCTGAAAACTTCGCAATGGGCTGGATTTCTAGATCTGATTGATTGATTGTATCTCGAATCTCGATACCTTTTTCTTCACTATTTTTCTTCCATGAGTGTTCATTACTGGTTCCACGCTTCCAGTTACAGCAGATCAGGAATCAATGTGATTTTTGGTAGACGAAGATCTTATGTTCTCTACTCAGTTAGATTGGAAGAGATCGATTTGTTTGATTTGTCTGTTTCTATTGCTGAATTAATGAAATAAAGAAACAATGAGACTTAATCATCTTAGTTAAATTTCTTTGCTATTTTTCTTTGATTGTTTGAGCTATTAAAAACCCATTTTATATTTCAAAATATAGTAAAACTTCAAAATGCATTCATTCTACTTCAATCGGAGGTCATTTCTTCTTCTTTTGCGCACTTACTACAAAGGTAATCATCTTTGGTGCGCTTTTCTACTCTTTCGTGCGCTTCTTTGACAAATCCCACGGTGAATTTCTTGGCGTAGATGAACAGTGCGACGTTAATATTAACGTCGCACTTTTCACCTACCGAAATTTAGAATTCAATTGGAACAAATGGAGGGCAGATCAGTTTTGTTTGTTAAAAGCTATAGCTAAGAAACATTTTTTGCACCAATTTTTCTTCTCTAAGTAGTAGCCTCCATTATAATTATTTTTTTAATTATTTTTTAGGAAAACTCTTTGATGCTTAATTTAATTGAATGGGATTAGCAGAGGTATCTTCATCATCAAACTTGAGATTTTTGCTTAATTTTTTTGGCTTGTTCGTATGTCGAGTTCTTGGAAAATGTTAACATGCACGGCTTTAATTAGGTTGACTTAATATTTTGTCTTTTTGTGCATGAATCTGAATTTAATAAATGAGGAGCTTTTAAGGCTATTTTCGACCCAACGACATTCTCCGATTTGCAATAGCCGTGATCGTCCAATCGAACGGTAAATTGGACATCATTTTCGTGTTCTAAACAGTGCGACGTCAATATTGGAGTCGCACTATTTACAATGGAGAGAAAACATAAAAAAGATATTTCTGTTTGGCATTCAAATGGAGACTTGCGACAATCGTAAAAAAAGCGATCAACGAATGACATTTAATTCGATTGAAGATGCCCTAACTATTTCTTCCGTTTCATATTTTTGTAAGGAATTTTGAGTCTACATCATTTTCATTATGCTTTCCCACTTGGTCCAAAAGAGGTGTTCCAAGCTTAAATTCTATTGGAGGGGTTCTTATTTAATATATATTTTAAAATATTTCACTTTCCGTAAATTATTTGTAACATTTATTTCTTTATTAAGTGTTAACGAAGGCATGTTAATATGGTAAATTTATTAGCCTGTCAATCTCATTTTATTTTTTTAATTACTTTTTCTTTAGTTGATGGGACTTTGTGATAGGAAAAATTCTTAGATGCAGAGTGCGCACCGTTCACACAAGCACTGAGTACCTAGCGGTACCCAGCAGTACCGAGTGGTACCTAGCTAGGCACCCAATACTTGTGCGGACGGTTCTACCTGTCCGCACTCCACACCTAACAATCTCTCAGAGGAGGAGCTAGACATTTTTCTGGTAGGAGCACATATTGACTTTTTTAAATTATCCTTCAAGTTTTTCATTCAAGATTGAAACCAATATTAATAGTTTTTAAAAAAGTTTGTATTTCTTTATTATTTAAAATATATATTAAATAAGATTAAAAAAGATTATAATTTATAATAAATATTTTTGTATTAAAAAAAAAAGTTGAATGATTACTTTATTATCAATGTAATTCAATATTTTTTCTTAATATAAGTGACTAAGTATCACTAATTCATTGACCACTAACTTTACTTCATAATTGATTTTTTATTGTATTTTAAAAACTTTGATTATAATATCCTAATGTAATTTTTTATATATATAAAAGTATAAAGAAAATTAATTATTTAGGCTTCTATTTCAATAGAAAAAACTTATAAAAATATAAGAAAAACTTAGATTCTGACCCCTTACTATTCCCAACAGAATAAATTTCAGAGAGTTTTAGATTTCCAGCATCAGACATAATCCAAAGGATTCTGACCCATTATACCTCTCAACATATATTTTTCATATCAAAATTTGCATAATTTAATCAATAGAACAAATAATTCATTACTGTATAATAATCAAAGCATGAAGGAACTCAATGCAAAATTTTCTCAACTAGCTATAACGGTAGACAATAGAATTCACTACTCAACGAACATATACTATTTTAGAATTTTACCAATTTATCAGGGATCACGCAAAAACATTGTTTCAAGACTTTAATTATATTACCATGCTTTTTTTTGGTTCATGATTATTTTTATTCAATCAAAATGACACAAATTTCAAAATATTCGCTATAAAATTTTCAAAAAATATTCAAAATGTTCAGAATCTCAATGTCTATAACATACAAAAAATTAAGCATGTTAAAGCGCCCAATTTTGATGTCTCATATGAGCATTCCAATTACTTAATGTTGATAAAGCCAGACTCATCATATTTAACTTTATTTATTCAAGCATTGTACTTAGTGTAAGCAAGTACACTTCTTGCAACCGTTACAAGGGTTACACGTCAGCATATGGTTATATGTTATATTGTATCTATATAAGTGCATCCATGTAATACGATTAATAAGTGAAATAAAATATAGTTTCTGTTTTCCCTGTTTACCGCTCTTCTCCTTCCTCTGTTATTCATCATGGTATTAGAGCCGTGCTGATCCTCCTCCTGTTTCTTCTCCGACGAACTCCCTTGATCTTCCATGGCGTCGTCTCCTCACTCCACCGCTCAAATATCGGAGACCCCTGTCTCCACATCAACCCAACCTCAACCCGTATCCCAGATTCAACCATCCCTCAAGTTCTTGATGAATACAATCAAGAATGTCATTACCCAACCCCTCTCCACTGACAATCATCCTCTATGGCGTACTCAGGTTATCAAGCTTTTCCGGGCAAATTCCTATGATGGCTTCTTGGACGGATCCAACACACCCCCACCCAAGACGATTCTGGATCTCACGGGACAATCTGTGCCCAATCCCAAATACACTGAATGGCTTCATATTGATCAAAATCTCGCCGCATCTCTATACTCTGTTATCTCTCCTACTATTCTAACTTACGTTCTATCGGTTGATTAATGTGCTGATATTTGGACAACTCTAGATCACCGACTCCAATCCAGTACAAGATCAAGAATCGCTCAACTTCGCCACGAACTACACTACCTGTCCATAAAGGACAAAAACATGACTCAATACCTGCTAGATATCAAGAACAAAGTAGACTCCCTGGCCGCTGCAAGTGCACCGCTCAACATCGAAGACATCATCCACTATACGCTCGACGGTCTTCCGCAAAACTATCAGGCATTCAAAACCACTATTCGCACAAACCTCCAGCCCATAAGCCTGGATGACTTGTACACTCTCCTCTGCAGTGAAGAACTGAACCTGGCTCACGAAATCAATCGTGACCTTCATTCTCTCCAACTCGCCAGCAACCCTACGGCTCTTACTACTACCAAGGGTCGTGGTCGTGGGCGCTCAAATGGTAGTCGCGGATGAAATCAACCTCAGTCAAGAAATCAACAGAACCAAAACAACTCTGGTCGTCGTAATCAACCACCAAGAAACCCAGTTACATGCCAAATCTGCGGTAAATTTGGGCACTCTGCAGTAAAATGCTGGTACAGACATGACGATCAATACAACTCCGAACAACCAAGTACGACATTATTCAACTCTCCAAATGCCAATCCTCCAAATATCAGCACATTAATCAACCGATCTTGACAGTGGCGCGTCATCCCATCTTACAGTTGATCAATCTCACCTGCAAGTGTCTCAGCCATACACCGGCTCCAACCAGGTAACGTTGGGAAACGACCAACAAATCCCAATTCATAACACAGGTCGTGGCATACTTCCTACACCACAAGGTAAAATCATTCTCTCAAACCTTCGTCTTGTTCCAAATCTTTCATTTAATTTACTTTCGGTATATCAACTAACCACCGATAATAACTGCATCATTACCTTCTCTCCGCACGGCTATGAAATTAAGGATCCGAAGACCAATCGTCTTCTGCTCCGGGGACCATGTATTAATGGGATCTACCCCGTTCACGCCACACTGTTCAAGAAAACTCACCAGCAAAATTTAGCTCTCATCTCTCTACAAGCAATCCCCGATCTTTGGCACCGGCGTCTCGGACATCCCTCCGATCAGACTCTGTCTACTATAGCCAAATACCACACGGATATCTGTAAATCCGGCTCATCTATAATGTGTGATATTTGTAAAATGGCTAAAAGCCATCGTTTACCCTTTACAACTTCTACAAGTGTAAGTAATTTTCCTATGCAGCTGATCCACTCCGATATTTGGGGTCCCTTTTCTGTTAAATCTAATAAAGGATTCAGTTACTACATTTCTTTTATAGATGACTACACTAAATACACTTGGATTTATCCTCTAACAAATAAAACGAAAGCTGTTCATAGCTTCTTTGAATTTTTTAAAATGACCGAACGCCAATTTCCCTATCGCATTCACACTCTTCGGATCGACGGTGGAGGCGAATTCACTGGACATAAATTTCAAACTCTACTCAAACACATCGGTATCACACACCAATTCACTTGCCCGTACACTCCACCTCAAAATGGCGTTGCCGAACGCAAGCACCGTCACCTCACCGAAATTACATGATCCCTTCTCATTCAAGCACATTTTCCTCAATATCTCTGGGTCGATACACTGCTGACAGCCGTGTACATCATCAACCGTCTACCCTCACCGAACACCTACAATAAATCTCCCTACGAACTTCTTTACCACCATACACCATCCTATAATCATTTAAAAGTTCTCGGCTGTCTATGTTACCCGTGGCTCAAACCTTATGTCAACAATAAGCTCTCGCCTCTATCTTATCCGTGCGTCTTCATTGGGTACGCAGACCATCAAAAAGGCTACCGCTGCCTCGACATCAACACAAATAAGATCTACGTATCTAGACATGTAATCTTCAACGAGGCAGTCTTTCCTTTCCAGAACGCTACCCACAAACAACATCCACCGCATCAATCTCTACCTCATATACCCCCTCTTCTACTCATTCCAGCTTCTGGCTTACCTGGACACCTACGCAACACTTTACAACCAATACACTCAACACAAACCAATTCTAGTCACACACCGAACCCTGTTCCAGATTCCCAAAATCCCCACGTTGTTACTTCACAAACATCTAACTCTCACTCCCGTGAAATCACCTCTCCTACACACTCACCCTCACCGCAGCAGCAGCCACAACACACCGGTCATCACATGCTAACCCGGCTCAAAACCGGGCACAGTAAACCAAAGAAAATTCTTGACCTCTCCCACACATCATTCAACCTCTCGAACCTACCACGTATACACAGGCAACAAAATTTGAACACTGGCGGCTTGCCATGTCCAAGGAATTTCAAGCTCTTCAAGAACAAGGAACGCGGGAGCTGGTTCCACCATCGCCACAACAAAACATTCTAGGCTGCAAATGGACCTTCCGCATCAAACGAAATTCTGACGGCACGATATCAAGGTACAAAGCTCGACTAGTGTCAAAGGGCTTTAACCAAGAACATGGACTCGACTACACCGAAACCTTCAGTCCCGTCGCCAAAATGCCTACAGTACGTGTTCTCATTCTCATCGCACTTCATTACAATTGGAACATTCACCAGCTCGACATCTCGAATGCGTTTCTCCACGGAAACCTCTCCGACACCGTCTACATGCAACAACCTCAAGGCTTCCAAGATGCTCTTCAACCCAACCACGTCTGTCGCCTAAAGAAAGCGCTCTACGGACTAAAACAGTCCCCTCGTGAATGGTACGCTACTTTGTCAAATCATCTCATTCAATTCGGCTTTAAACTTAGCTCCTCTGATCCCTGTCTTTTAACCTATCGGAATGGACATAATCACATGTACATACTTATATACGTGGACGACATTCTACTCACTGGCAACTCCTCCTCGGACATAAACCGGCTCCTTACAAATCTTCATTCTCGGTTCCAAATGCGCGACCTCGGCTGTCTTTCACAATTTTTGGGACTCCAATGCACAACCACCAAAATCGGCGTACTGCTGCATCAAAAATTATATGCCCAACGTATACTTGAACGAGCCAGAATGCAAAATGCTAAACCAGTGCCCTCTCCTCAGCTCTTGTAAAATCAGTCTCCACAATAAATCTAATGACAACTGTGAGAACCCGCAACTCTACCGTCATCTCCTCGGCTCATTACAATACCTCACACTTACTAGACCCGACATCCAATTGACTGTTCACAATTTAAGCCAACACATGCATCATCCTCAAAACCATCACTTTGAAGGACTCAAAAGATTGCTTCGCTACATACTCAGAACCCTTCAACTCGGACTACCTCTAGATCGAGGACCACTTCGATCAGCTCAAAGGTTTCTCGGACGCGGACTGGGCAAGCAATACTGACGTTCGACGTTCAATTTCAGTTTACTGCAACTACCTTGGAAATTCCCTTATTTCTTGGCAGGTGAAAAAGCAAACAACCGTCGCTCGATCCTCCACCGAAGCGGAATACAGATCTTTGGCAGCTGAAGCAGCGAAAGTCATCTGGCTAAGGCGCTTACTTGAGGATTTTCATATGCCTCAGACTACACCTACCATCGTCTACTGTGATAACACATCGGCAATTGCACTTGCCAACAACCTGATCTATCACGCAAGAACCAAACACATCGACGTTGATTGCCACTTCATCCGGGACAACATTCAAGCAAAACACTTAATCATACATCACATATGCACTGACGATCAAACGGCCGACATCTTCACAAAACCACTACCAATCAATCGGTTCAAGCATCTATCTACCAAACTAACGGCTGCCTTACAGCATTAGTTTGAAGGGGGATGTAAGCAAGTACACTTCTTGCAACCGTTACAAGGGTTACACGTCAGCATATGATTATATGTTATATTGTATCTATATAAGTGCATCCATGTAATACGATTAATAAGTGAAATAAAATATAGTTTCTGTTTTCCCTGTTTACCGCTCTTCTCCTTCCTCTGTTATTCATCACTTAGGATACTCATCTATATCATTATAAAGTACTCAAATATGATCTCACTACTTAAAAGTTATAGAATCCCCCATTTATATAATACTTTTTTCTTAAGGCTAGAATTTTCTCAATCCTTTCTAAGATGATAAAAAGCATCAATCTATCTAACAAATTGTCCATCACACTCCATTTGTATACATGATTTGGGTAGTATTCTCTCTCTCTCTCTCTATATATATATATATATATATATATAAGAGCACAGTCTCCTGATACCTGTTGAAAACAGAGAACTAACAAGGGAACCGAGAGAAAGGAAAACAGTACAGGAACAAAGAACAAGATAGATCGGTAATTCTTTCTCTGGTTTTTTTGGGACATTTAGGCCATTTAAGGCAAACTCACACACACAACGCATACACATGGACTCGAACCTTGGACCTATTAGTTGAAAGCCTAAGCTCTCAACCAATAGGAGAGTTGTGTGTGCCTTTCATTTACTGTAGCTTAGCATACATATAGTGAAGAAGAGTGAAAAGCCGACAATGACATAAAGCATCAGGATTAGACCGTTATTCATCAACGATTAGGATGAGAGAATGATCTGCTGAGAACGGAGAGCACATGCGATGGTAGCAGTAAAGGCAGCAGGTGATCATTTTTGCACATGTATTTTACTTCTTCTCATTATATATATATATTCGATTTAATTATACATGTAGAGAGGCATAATAAATCAACACAAATGAAAGGAAGATTAAGCATACAAAAGATATAGTTTGAACTATTTTTGAATTTTATTTGAACGAGTTTGGTATGGTTCAAGCAAGTTCTAAATAAAGTTCAAATATAGTGTGAAGATGATTTAAACAAAATTTAAACATAATTATAATATTTAAATAAGAATGATAAAAAAAGTAAAAGTCATTATTGTTAAATTTATCATAGATGAATCATATAAGGTATCAGATAATGGGAGATAGAATGTGTAAAACCCGAAATTCGTCGTTTAAGTGCGTCGCACGCATTTCGATGCGCACTTATGCGAAATTTCAATGTCGTCGGAATTCCACGAAATAATTTTTATTAAATTTGACATGAAATTTCGATCAAAATGATATAAAGAACTTATATCGAATTCTGCACGGATTTGAAATTAAAAATCACAGAAGATGTTTAAGTAAAATTTGCCCTCTTATACCCATACTACCCCTCATGAGCTCTTAAGAAAATTTGATTGGCAAGGGTACATGTGTAATAAGCCACTTAAGAGAAATCCTTTAAGCCCTCATCCTCTTAGGGACCGATCCATTCGATCCCTCTTGTTTCTTTGGCCGCACGTGAGAGAGAGGGAGGAGAGGCGTTGGAAGGGCTAGCTCGGCGGGCGGTGAACGGAGGCTTTCTGGCGGCGGAATTAAGTGGAAAACGAAGGAAAAAAGGCTAGGGAATATAAAGGTAAGCTTCTCATGCAAGAATAATGAATTTTTCTCTTAATTTGCTTGAAAAATATTTTTAGGGTTTAGATTTTCTTGTTGATTTCTTTAGAAAAATATTAGAGCTTGATATTGCTCACATTTCTAAGCTTTAAAATCTAAGTTTTTTTGCTTAAGGAAACATAAAATCAGAAATTAGGGTTTCTCCTTTTTGATTTTTTTTTGTATGAAAATGTTAGAAGATTTGAGGGAAGGTGTTTTTGAAGCAAAATGCAAATGTCCTTCAAAGGATTTTAAGTTTCAACATTAGGGCTTTTTCTAACCAAGGGTTTTTAAGCTTGAATGTTCACAAAAGATGTTCCTAAGGGTTTAGGGAAGTCTCTAATTAAGGGAAATTGACATTTTGAGAAAAAAATAATTTTTCTAATTATGTTTATGATTTATTTTGAAATTTTAATGCCTTTATATATATATATATATATATATATATATATATATATATATATATATATATATATATATATATATATATATATATTTATATATATAGGAAAGTGGAGTATTTTTATAAGTAATTTGAATGAAATTATTGAAATCTTAGAGTTCCAAAAATTAGGTTTAAAGCAAAACCAAAAATTTCAATTTAAAATATTTAGTTAATGAAGGCA
The DNA here is from genome assembly GCA_016618105.1 of Dendrobium huoshanense. Taxonomy (NCBI): domain Eukaryota; kingdom Viridiplantae; phylum Streptophyta; class Magnoliopsida; order Asparagales; family Orchidaceae; genus Dendrobium; species Dendrobium huoshanense. The sequence goes on along the minus strand of CM028353.1, from coordinate 32,288,025 downwards.
TATGATGAAAATGCTTTAGGTTAGGTCATGGTATGAAGATTTAAGTGTAGGTTAATAATCTTTAAGTATATTTATATAGTCACATTATTTGTAGGAAAATTAGAGAATACATAATTATTGTTAGTAATTATATTGCTTTCTTTAGATTTTAACAAGAAGATGTTCAAATAGAGAGGTGAAGTTGATGATTGCATAGTGCTTTTGAGGTAGGATTCTTTTCCTTACATGATCACATTTCATTTTGCTTTTATGAATATTTTATGTTTTATATTTTTATGTAATTGATTTAATTGATACATGTCACTTCATGTTTAAGATACATGTCCATGTTGAAGATAAAGATACATATCACTCCATGTTAAAGATACATGTCACTCAATGTTTAAGATACATGTCACTCCATGTTTAAGATGCATGTCACTTCATGTTTAGGAAATGTCAAATAGTTACTTCATGTTACATGTCACTTCATATTTAAGATACAAGTCTAAGATACATGGAAAACATGTCAAACATTTACCTTATATTTGAGACATATGAAGTTATAAGGAAAGAAGTTATACTTATATGGAAATAATATGAAAATATTTGTGCATTGCGGAGTATCAAATACGGTGCAAAAGCACAAATATGACTCTTATGAGCAATACAGGAACAATATGACCCTTTGAGGCAAAAGAGAAAAAGAAATAAATGGTCAAAAGATATTTGTGTACCTGATCAGTACACCCCTGATACTCCGGTATGATTGTATATGATAAATAAATAAGCATATGATATGACATTCATTACATGATATATATAAGACATATGCATATGTCATACATAAAATATCTATCATTTCTTAAGACATAAGAAAGTTAGCATGTGTATGAAAAAAAATAAAAGCATGTCCCCATTAGTTTAAAAATATAAATTTCATTCTATTAGACATGTGAACATGTTAGGATTAGAGAATTCCTATTGAGCGTTAGCTCACTCCCTCGTGTTGGGATACTCTTCAGGAGAACCTACTATAAGAGATGGCTGACAACCCAAGATTTACATACAGTCATTGTGTACCGGTTGACTAGTTCTTTTAAATGTTTTCTTAGCTATGGTTAGTTTTTCTTTTGGGTGATTTTGGCATGAATAGTCTCATTTTATAACCACCTTGCATATGAACTCTCTTTTGAAATGGCTTACAATGTTAAACATATGCTTTAGAATAAGGTTTACAGACGCTTTTAAATTCCTATTAAAGTCTTTTAGAATTTTTATACATGTAATATGACGATTGAACTATTCTAAACGTCCAATTTTGTTCCTGTCTCGTCTATACAAGCTAACTAGGTTGGGTCGTGACAAGAGTGATCAGAGCACAAGTTTAAGATCTAAATCAGTATAAAGCGTCATTAGGCTGATTGATGAGTCTTAGATATTTTAGGATTGTATGATTATGTGATGATTATTAAATTGATTTTCTTTAAATTGATTTAGGGGTATGGATCAGGAACCCTATGCCACTGATGACAATACTGACGGGAATAATGATCCAGTTGATAGAGAAGTTTCAGCAGTACCCTTCATAGTTCAACCTGCTGGTGGTAGTAGTAATACTACCATAGATACTTTCACCCATATAATGGCTATTATGACTCAACTCATTCAGCATTCCCAGGAGCAGCCCTAATCTAATTCCAAAATAGAGACTCCTGTGGATAAGTATTTGAAAAATTTTCAGAACATGCGACCACCTCTTTTTGCTGGAGTAGGAGAGCCAGTAGATGCTGAAAATTGACTTTTAAGGGTTGAGAAAATCTTAGAAGGCATGCATTATTCTAATAATTGAAGGGTGACTTTAGCCACCTTTACTCTGGATGGGGAGGCTGAGAGATGGTGGAGAAGACAATTATTGGAGAAGTTTGGTGGTAGAGAAGCTTCTCAGATCTTATGGGATGACTTTGTTAAAGTCTTCAGAGATTGGTTCATGCCTCCTTCTACAAGGAGACAAATGTAGGAGAGATTTATTCGACTGCTGTAAGAGGATCGGACAGTCATGCAATATGAAGCTGAGTTTACCATGCCGTCTTGTTATGCCTCTCAAATTATTACAAGTTATGAGGACAAGTGCCATAAATTCTTATCAGGGCTTCGCGATGCGATTCGTAGATGTTGAATCCTCTTGACATTGAAGATTATGCTGTGTTGGTTGAAAGAGCAAGGAGGATAGAGGTTGATTTTCAAGCTATCCAGAAGAGGAGAAATTTCCAACAGAAGAGGAAGGGTTTTGAGAAGACCAGGAACTTCCAGACTCATTTTGGAGGTTCTAGTGTAAAGAAGACCAGAACTAATAGTGGTGGGAGTTCTTCCAGTACCAGAACCTATGACAAGTGTGGCAAGCACATAGAGGAGAATGTTTGTCTTGCTCCAATGTTTGCTTTTGGTGCCATCAGCCTGGGTATATGGTTAGGAACTGCCCAAGGGGTCCAAGGGAGGGGAGGTCTAGTGCTCCTCCACCTCACCAGAGTACTGGGAGACATCCTATAGTTGGTAGACCGAGAGCTCAATAGTCTAATGCTTCTACTTCAGTGCCTAATCATCCAGTTGCAAGACCTGTTGTGCAACTAAAGGTTTTTTTCATTACATAGAAAGAAGCCAAAGAATCTTATGATGTGATTACATTTATTATTCATGTATAATATTTACCTAGTAGAGTACTTTTTGATATTGGAGCATCACATTCATTCATTAGTCAGGAGTTTATTAAGAAGCATGCATTGGATGTCTGCGTTATGCCTACTACATTATCAATTTTGTTACATGATGGGTCCAGTATGACTGCTACAAATACATGTTCAACATTTCTTACTAATTGTGAGAGGGAGTTTGATGTTGTGTTGATAATATTACCTCTGTTGGAGTTTGATGTGATTCTAGGGATGGATTGGATGTCTAATCAATTCATCTCCATAGACTGCAATAAGAATGAGGTGAAGATCAAGTTTCTTGGAGGAGAGAAACTTGTCTTCCAGGGCAATCGAGGTGTATCTTCCATGATCATCTCATCTATGAAGGCTTGTAGTTTAATTTTGAAGTGGTACCCAAGCTTTCTAGCTCATGTGAGGGACACTTCAAAATAAGTGCCAGAGTTGAAGGAGATTGTTGTGGTACGAGACTTTCCTGATGTGTTTTCTGAAGTCTTAACTAGAATGCCTCCTATTAGAAAGATTGTTTCTTAATCGACCTTGTACCTGGTGCTGAGCCTATTTCAAAAGCACCTTATCGTATGGCGATTAAGGAACTTCAGGAGTTGAATTCATAATAGCAAGAACTGTTGGAGAAGGGGTTTATTTGCCCTAGCACCTCACATTGGGGAGCACCAATTCTCTTTATAAAGAAGAAGGATGGTATCATGCGACTCTGTATCGATTATAGGGAGTTGAACAAGCTTACCATTAAGAATAAGTATCCTTTGCCAAAGATTGATGACTTGTTTGATCAGTTAGTGGGAGCCACAGTCTTTTCCAAGATTGATCTGAGGTCTGGATATTATCAGTTGAGGATTAAGAAGGAAGACATCCCTAAGAAAGCATTAGGCTCAAGGTATGGACACTACGAGTTCACCGTGTTACCTTTTGGGCTGGCAAATGCCCTAGCTGCTTTTATGGATCTGATGAATCGGGTCTTCAAGCCAATGTTAGATAATTTTATCATTGTCTTCATAGATGACATTCTTATCTATTCTTGTGATGAAGAGCATCATGTCAATCATATCCAGGCAGTACTCTAAGAAGCAATGAATTGTTTGTCAAGTTCTCTAAATGTGAGTTTTGGTTGAAGAGTGTGACTTTTCTTGGTCATGTCATTAGTGGAGATGGTATTTATGTGGACCAGCATAAGGTGCATTCTATAGTTGAATGGCCAAGACCTACGACAATGATAGAGATACAGAGTTTTCTTGGGTTAGTTGGCTACTACAAAAGGTTTGTAGAGGGGTTTTCCAAGATTGATGAATCTTTGAGTAAATTGACTCAGAAAGCAGATAAGTTTGAGTGGAGCAATCAATGTGAGGAAGCTTTTCAAGAGTTAAAGACTCGTTTGATGACTGCATTGATTCTTACAATTCCTTCGGGTAGTGAGGGATTTCAAATTTTCAGTGATGCGTCGCTGAAGGGTTTGGGTTATGTCTTGATGCAACAAGGGAGAGTAGTTGCCTATGCTTCTAGGTAATTGAAGAGTCATGATAAGAACTACCCAACCCATAATTTGGAGCTTGCTGCAGTAGTCTTTTCCTTGAAGATTTGGAGGCACTACTTATATGGTGTACGTTGTGAAGTGTTCACCGATCACCAGAATATGAAGTATATCTTTTCCCAAAAGAGCTGAATTTGAGGCAGAGGAGATGGATGGAACTGCTTAATGATTATGATTTGAACATTCAGTATAATCCGGGAAGAGCCAATACTATTGCTGATGCCTTGAGTAGAAAATTGCGAGTGAAGTTAAATAGTTTACTAACTCAACAAGAGAAGCTGATTAAAGAGATGGATAGATTGGAGTTATCAGTGGTACTTCCTACAACTGAAAATATATGATGGTTAAGTTAGTTGACTGTACAAGCTGATTTGAAGAGTAAGATAGTTGAAGCCTTATGGAAGGATCCAGATTTTGTGAAGATCATTCAGTTAGTAAAGGCTGGGCATGAAGAGGATTTCATTCTTCATGAGGACAATCTCCTTTGGTATAAGGGCAAAGTTTGTGTGCCTATTGTTGTTGACTTGAGGAAGGATGTTTTTTATGAAGCTCATCTCTCTGCTTATACTATTCATCCTGATAGTAATAAGATGTATCAATACCTTAAGGGTTTATTTTGGTGGCCCAGGATGAAGAGGAGTGTAGCTAATTTTTGTTGCTAAGTGCACTGCAGGTCCGTTGGTAAAGGTTGAGCATCAAAGGTCGGGTGGATTACTTCAACCCTTACTGATTCTAGAGTGGAAGTGGGATGAAATTGCTATGAATTTCGTGTTAGGTTTACCCCGATCATGACAGGGTCATGATGCTATTTGGGTTATCATTGATGTGCTTACAAAGTCTGCTCACTTTTTGCCTATCCGATTGACTGATTCAGTTAAGAAGCTAGCAATGCTATATGTGACTGAGATTGTACAGTAACACGGTGTGCCTAAGTCCATAGTATCTGATCGAGATGATAGATTTACTTCTAGACTTTGGAGGAAAGTACAAGAGGCTATGGGAACCAGATTAACATTTAGTATAACCTTCCATCCTCAGACTGATGGACAAACATAGAGGACTAATCAAACTCTTGAAGATTTGTTCAGACTGTGTATTCTTGATTTTGGTGGATGTTGGGAATCTCATATTCCTTTGATAGAGTTTGCCTATAATAATAATTTTTAAGCTAGCATAGGAATGGCCCCTTATGAAGCTCTCTATGGAAGGAAATGCAGAACACCTCTTTGTTGAGCAGAGGCAAGTGAGAGGAAAGTAATTGGATCAGATTTAGTTGATGATGCTACAAGCAAAATCATAATGATCAGGGATAGATTACTAGCAGTACAAGATAGGCAGAAAAAGTATTATGATGCTAATCACCATTTTGTGGAATTAAATGTGGGAGATTTTGTTTTCATTAAGATCAGGCGTATGAAGGGTGTGCTTCATTTTGGCAAGGTTGGCAAACTCAGTCCCCGCCACATTGATCCTTTTGAGATAGTGAAAAGGATTGGGAAGGTATCCTACAGATTGACATTACCCGCTATGTATGCTATCCACAATGTATTTCATGTTTCTTCACTGAAGAAGTTTATATCAGATGATCCTTCTAAGATCATAACACAAGAAGTGGACATACAATGTGAAAGCCAGTCTTTCTTTTGTTTTACTTCCAGGTTCGTCCGGACGAAGTGGAGTTCGTCCGGGATGAACAATTAAAATTTGGTAACAAAGAGCTTCGTCCCAGGACGAAGGTATGTTCGTCCGTACGAAATTTGTCCAGAGAGCATCGTTCAGGAAAAATAATTAATTTTCGTATGGACGATTGTAGTCCAGAGGAGATCGTCCTGGGATGATCGGCACATCGTCCTGGACAATCTTGTTTAATAAATATTTGATTTGAGATATTTTTGAAGAAAGAGAAAGAGGAGGAGAGAGAAAAATGAAGGAAGAGGAAGAAAAAGTGGATTTTGGGCGACTTTTGTCCGTTTTCGTACGTCGCCGTAGTTGGAAAAGTTGACTGACTCGAGGTAAGACACATTATGCCTTTCTCAATTTTCAGAAATATGGATTTTAACGGATTTCTTGTTTAAATTTATGTTCCCGTTAGCGAAAATCTAGTATAACTTCGTACAGGTAAAACTTTTACTGCGTAACTTTTGGTATGTTATAGAGATTGTAATTTTGTACGTTCTGAGTATTTTATGGAAGATTTTTACCTGGTATTTTGAATTATGCGGAGTTTTCATCGAATACGAAATTATCTGGATGTTGAAAAATGTTGCTTCAGCACAATGAAAGTCTTGAAATGATGTTTTCTACGATCTCTGGTAATTTGATAATTTTCTGAAACTGTGAATTTTGTTTTGTTGAATTTTCGTTGTCTGCCGTTATACTCTCCGACGATATTCTGATACGAATATGATTTCTCTGAATCTGATGTGATTTGATGTTCGATGTGGATAATATATTGATACGAATCTGATTTCTCTGTATCTGATATGATTTGATGTTGATGTGTTGTGATATCAGAAGGGAGTTATACATGGCCGGAATCCTTTGAGATTCTGTCTATGTCACGGAAGGGAGACATAAGGGGCCAGAATCCGTTGAGATTCTGTCTGGGTCCGGGAATATGAAAATAAATTCTGATCTGATAATTCTGTATATCTGATATATTATGGTGCTATAAGCACAAAGGGAGGCATAAGGGGCCAGAATCCATTGAGATTTAGTTTGTGACATGGAAGGGAGGCATAAGGGGCCAGAATCCTTTGAGATTATGTCTGGGTCAGGGAAATCTGTTTTGAAATGTGATTTGAATGTTTTCTAAAACTTGTTCTAAACTTTGATTTGAATTCTGATTTGAATAATTCTGTGACATAAATTTGATTCAGTTATTCTGTCTTTGTTATCTTATATATTTTGTACGAATATATGCATTATGTTTGATTTTATTTATGTATGAATCTCTGAACTCTGTCTAATATTCTAATTTCGGTACGAGTATCTGAATGCTGCATGGCTATTTGAATAAAATGTTTTAATGCTTTTGTGAGTATTTTGATATGAGAGATTCTAGAGATTTTGATCGGCTAGTGTAGTCTTACTGTGCTGTTAGCTCACTATGATTATCTTCATGGTTTTCAGGTTTTGGGAAAGGGAAGGAAGTTTTGGACTAATCGTTTAGTGTCTGATCTGAGACTAGGTATTTTTGCACTTTTGATTTTTGTACGGTCATAGCTATTATGCTTTTCTATTCTGTTCTTTCTGTTTATAGCCATGCACTGTAATTGTCACGCCCCAAGATCTAACTCGGAAAGAATGTCGATCAATAGCCAAACAATTTACCAGAGTTATCTATAAACCTTCAGTAAGCGATCTATCAAACATCTATAAAATTTAAAACATCTATATTCAAGTTGATTCATATCTCAAAACATCATATACAATACTCATGAACTACAATATCAATACAAGTAGAGAAATCTATCCTGTCCTGAGTACAAAAGAATCATCTATCTATCAAAAGAACTAAAAACCTGCAGATCTGGATCAAATCCTATCTCCTGCTCCCGAGCCCTGACCTGAAAATATCAACCACATATAATGAGCTTTACAAAGCCCAGCAGGTCACCTAATACCTATAACTGAAGTCAAAGCACGGCAATGCTATCAATATGCATGTCAATCTATTCAATCCGTATCAGTCAATGGTCAATGAGTCTATGCAGCGGAAATCAAATCAGTAGTCAATAAAACCAGTCAATGCAGCAGCAGGCAATTCGATAATCAACTAAATCAATCAACGTCGTCAATCAAATCGATACGATCAAATCAATAGAATCAGTAGAGAAAAACGATACGGCGGAAATACAATGAATCTATAGGCAGAAATCAATAATTCTATAAGCAGTAGTACGATGTCCATGCTATCAATGCAGTATCTATATTCATCCATTTCTATATCAATACTCAATGTCGATGCACAGAAATCAATCAGTGAAATCAATGCAATCGTACGATATAGTAAATCCAATCAAAGTCGATAAAGCAGGAATCTATAAAACAATGAATCTATAAAGCAATACAGTAAACATGCAATTCAATACTATATACTGAACAAGTACAATCTACTGGTCATGTTGCTGTTGTAGAATCCATATTGCTGTTGTAGATAATACATTGGTTCAATCAATAAGAGTCGTCACTCTTTTCGCCCGTCGGCATATCAATAAACTCCTTATATCTCCCTTCAATAATCAATAATCAATGTTTAAAGGAAAGCCCGTCGGCCCACCATCCTGTACAGGTATCAATATCAATCTCCAACCAATGTTCAACCAGGTTCCACTTGCGATCAGTATCAATAGTCAATATTAAAGCAATCATATCAATAATCATATGCATATCAATTCAATCTATCAATTTCATACAATTCAGGAATCGTACGAAAATCGGGCAGCGTAACGGTAGTCGGTCAAATTTACACAAAAATCCTGCAAAAAGATACAATATCCAAATTCTTCCAAATTACAGTAGAATATCAATAATACCAATACAAGACTATTATTCTATAGAAACCAAATCAAATCAAGTCCCGATTATTTTCTATTCGATTAAAATCACGTAGAATCAATTCCGACCGGTAAAATCTTCGTAGAATACAGTCAAATCGTGTGCAATAATCATATCTATAACATATCAGAAGTTGTGCGGTGAAAGTTGTGTCAAATCAAAATCATGTCGAAAAGTCGACTACGAAAACACAAAACAAATCCCAACTCGGTCAAAACACAACATCTTTGAAAACAGAAACAGGGTTCGGAGTCCTTACCACGAGATCTTCACTTTTCCCAACAGCAGCGTCGGACGAAAAGCGCTCCGCGGTCTCCGAAAACCAGCTTTTCTCTTTTTCCTTTTCTCTTTCTCTCTCCTCAGATATTTCTGATTTTATAAAATGATTTTTCTCTCTCCTCAAAACGAGCTCATTTCCTTATATCATACACTGATCGGCCTGGCCGATCGTCTCGATCGGCCTGGACGATCAGACCAATTCTGGTCGTCCTGGCCGATACTCCAGGGCGATGATCAGGACGATTTTAGGAACAGTGCAGATCGTCCTGGACGATCTCAATATCGTCCTGGACGATTCTGTCCAGAAATCAGCTGTTTTCCATGCACTGATCGGCCTGGACGATCCAAAATTCGTCCTGGCCGATTCTGGGAGGAAAATCCAAATCAGAGAGGAACAGTAAGGGAACGAGATATTACAATCTCCCCACCTTAGAAAAATGTCGTCCCGACATTTCCCTACAGGTACGAAGAACAAAACAACCAATGCAAAACGATTAGATCGAAATCCAAATCCAAATCAAAACTCGTCGAAACCCATACAGAACACACAATGCAATCAATCAAATGTCAATATGCAATGTTCATATGTCAAGATCAATTGGTTAGTCAAATCAATCTTACCAGTAGAACCTTCTGGTCGTTGCTGATCCTGATGCTGTAAACTCTGTAAACTGTAGATGCGTGGCACCACTGGAGGAAGTGCAGAAGGTCGTGGCGCAACTGTCTCCCTCTGATCTCTGACAGTCCTATCATCCATCCGGTTCCCTGATATCTCACTGTAGGCCCTCGAGCCAACAGTCCTCTGCTGTCCTGTACCCGTGCCAGAACCAGTCCTTCCACCCAGTCCTTTATGAGGACAATCTGCTGCTCTGTGTCCTTGCTGTCCACAGTGAAAACACTGACCCGTCAATAGGTAGCACTGACCTGCATGTCGTCTACCACAGTGAACGCAAGTGCCAGAACCACCAGATGATACTATCGATGCTGATCGTGACGCAGATCCCGATGCAGATCCCTTCGAACCCTCATACCTGCTTCTCTTCTCTCTATCTCTGGAATCATCTCGTCGTACCTCATCTCTTCTCCTCCTGGTATCCTCGTACCTCGATACTGGTGTCGCCAGCTCAATCTCTATCAATCGGGCCCTCTCCACTAGCTCAGAAAACTCATGGATCCGGAAAGGTACTAGTGGTTGCCTCAGCTCTCTGTTCAACCCGTGTAGGAATCTATAACACTTGTCTTCAGGAGTAGGAATCAAGTGAGCAGCGTACCTCGCAAGTGCAGTAAACTCGGCCTCGTACTGCATCACTGACTTGCGGCCTTGCTCCAATCTCATGAAAGCTTCCTGCATCTGTCGCTGAGCTGACGGTGGTACAAACCACATCCTGAATACTGCAGTAAACTCATCCCAGGTGATCTCAGCATTGGTTTTCCCCTGGAATTTCTCTCTCTGCTATCCAATCCACCATCTCTCTGCCTCACTCTCCAACATGAATACTGCCAAAGGTACTTTTCTGTTCCCCGGACACTGCATACTATCAAAAATCTTTTCTATCCTCATTATCCAATCCTCAGCAGCCTGTGGTCCTACAGCCCCTTTGAACAACGGAGGCTTCAGCTTATGAAACATCTGCAAGTGTCTATCAACTTCTTCCTCTTTGCTCCCACTCATCTTGCTCTGGGCATCCCCCATAACATGTGCAATCGCAGTAGCTAACTGCATCATACTCTCTGAAGGCACTGGAGCTGCGCTGTGTTGTTCATTCGGTACACTAGATTCTGCTGGAGGATCCATATCTTTTCACCTGCACATTTCAAAACAATAATACACATATGCAATGATGTATGCCAATGAAGCTCTTAAAGCTACCCAATCTACCCCATCTCTCAATCCAAACCTATAACTCTGGTAACAATCCATTCTTCCAATAACACTGCTCTGATACCAACTTGTCACGCCCCAAGATCTAACTCGGAAAGAATGTCGATCAATAGCCAAACAATTTATCAGAGTTATCTATAAACCTTCAGTAAGCGATCTATCAAACATCTATAAAATTTAAAACATCTATATTCAAGTTGATTCATATCTCAAAACATCATATACAATACTCATGAACTACAATATCAATACAAGTAGAGAAATCTATCCTGTCCTGAGTACAAAAGAATCATCTATCTATCAAAAGAACTAAAAACCTGCAGATCTGGATCAAATCCTATCTCCTGCTCCCGAGCCCTGACCTGAAAATACCAACCACATATAATGAGCTTTACAAAGCCCAGCAGGTCACATAATACCTATAACTGAAGTCAAAGTACGGCAATGCTATCAATATGCATGTCAATCTATTCAATCCGTATCAGTCAATGGTCAATGAGTCTATGCAGCAGAAATCAAATCAGTAGTCAATAAAACCAGTCAATGCAGCAGCAGACAATTCGATAATCAACTAAATCAATCAACGTCGTCAATCAAATCGATACGATCAAATCAATAGAATCAGTAGAGAAAAACGATACGGCGGAAATACAATGAATCTATAGGCAGAAATCAATAATTCTATAAGCAGTAGTACGATGTCCATGCTATCAATGCAGTATCTATATTCATCCATTTCTATATCAATACTCAATGTCGATGCACAGAAATCAATCAGTGAAATCAATGCAATCGTACGATCTAGTAAATCCAATCAAAGTCGATAAAGCAGGAATCTATAAAACAATGAATCTATAAAGCAATACAGTAAACATGCAATTCAATACTATATACTGAACAAGTACAATCTACTGGTCATGTTGCTGTTGTAGAATCCATATTGCTGTTGTAGATAATACATTGGTTCAATCAATAAGAGTCGTCACTCTTTTCGCCCATCGGCATATCAATAAACTCCTTATATCTCCCTTCAATAATCAATAATCAATGTTTAAAGGAAAGCCCGTCGGCCCACCATCCTGTACAGGTATCAATATCAATCTCCAACCAATGTTCAACCAGGTTCCACTTGCGATCAGTATCAGTAGTCAATATTAAAGCAATCATATCAATAATCATATGCATATCAATTCAATCTATCAATTTCATACAATTCAGGAATCGTACGAAAATCGGACAGCGTAACGGTAGTCGGTCAAATTTACACAAAAATCATGCAAAAAGATACAATATCCAAATTCTTCCAAATTACAGTAGAATATCAATAATACCAATACAAGACTATTATTCTATAGAAACCAAATCAAATCAAGTCCCGATTATTTTCTATTCGATTAAAATCACGTAGAATCAATTCCGACCGGTAAAATCTTCGTAGAATACAGTCAAATCGTGTGCAATAATCATATCTATAACATATCAGAAGTTGTGCGGTGAAAGTTGTGTCAAATCAAAATCATGTCGAAAAGTCGACTACGAAAACACAAAACAAATCCCAACTCGGTCAAAACACAACATCTTTGAAAACAAAAACAGGGTTCGGAGTCCTTACCACGAGATCTTCACTTTTCCCAACAGCAGCGTCGGACGGAAAGCGCTCCGCGGTCTCCGAAAACCAGCTTTTCTCTTTTTCCTTTTCTCTTTCTCTCTCCTCAGATATTTCTGATTTTATAAAATGATTTTTCTCTCTCCTCAAAACGAGCTCATTTCCTTATATCATACACTGATCGGCCTGGCCGATCGTCTCGATCGGCCTGGACGATCAGACCAATTCTGGTCGTCCTGGCCGATACTCCAGGGCGATGATCAGGACGATTTTAGGAACAATGCAGATCATCCTGGACGAGCTCAATATCGTCCTGGACGATTCTGTCCAGAAATTAGCTGTTTTCCATGCACTGATCGGCCTGGACGATCCAAAATTCGTCCTGACCGATTCTGGGAGGAAAATCCAAATCAGAGAGAAACAGTAAGGGAACGAGATATTACAGTAATATACATGATTATTTTGAGGATTGAGAAGAAGAAAATGTTGGATGAATTTCTGTATATTTGGATGTTTATAGTTGCTATGTGTTTTTTGTCTATTTAATTATTGGAAGAAAGTCTGAAATAAATTCCAAAACTAGAACATGGATTCATCCGTCGTGACTCAACGCGATGGGATTCGTTCCAGTCGGGTTGGGTCGTGACATACAATTAGATCTTACTTATGTTGAAGAATCAGATCGTATTTTAGAGTTCAATGTGAAGCAACTAAGGAGCAGGGAGACTCCTTTCGTTAAAGTTCTATGGAAGCATGGATTGGAAAGGAATGCCACTTGGGAGGAGTCAGAAATGAGGAAGTGTTATCCTCATCTCTTTGAGTAAGGCATGATTGTTTTTCATCTCTTTTAAATTTTGAGGATGAAATTTGTATTAGGAGAGGAGAATTGTAAAATCTGAAATTCATCGTTTGAGTGTGCCGCACACATTTCGATGCACCACGACGAACTTAGGCGAAATTTCAATGTCGTCGGAATTAGACGAAATAATTTTTATTAAATTTGACACAAAATTTTGATCAAAATCATATAAAGAACTTATATCGAATTTCACGCGGATTTGAAATTAAAAACCGTCGAAGATGTTTAAGTAAAATTGCCCTCTTATACCCATATTATCCCTTATGAGCTCTTAAGAAAATTTGATTAGCAAGGGTACATGCGTAATAAGCCACTTAAGAGGAATCATTTAAGCCCCTCATCCTCTTAGGGACTGATCCATTTGATCCCCTTGTTTCTTCGGCCGCACGCGAGAGAGAGGGAAGAGAGGCGACGGGAGGGCTTGGCGGGCGGTGAACGGCGGCTCTCCGGCGGCGGAATTTGGGGGAAAACAAAGGAAAAAGGCTAGGGAATATAAAGGTAAGCTTCTCATGCAAGAATAATGGATTTTTCTCTTAGTTTGCTTGAGAAAGATTTTTAGGGTTTGGATTTTCTTGTTGATTTCTTTAGAAAAATATTAGAGCTTGATATTGCTCACATTTCTAAGCTTTAAAATCTAAGTTTTTTGCTTAAGAAAATATAAAATCCAAAATTATGGTTTCTTCTTTTTGATTTATTTTTGTACGAAAATATTAGAAGAATTGAGGGAAGGTGTTTTTGAAGCAAAATGCAAATATCCTTCAAAGGATTTTAAGTTTCAACATTATGGCTTTTTCTAACCTAGGGTTTTAAGCTTGCATGTTCAAAAAAGATGTTCCTAAGGGTTTAGGGAAGTCTCTAATTAAGGGAAATTGACATTTTGAGAAAAAAATAATTTTTCTAATAAATTTTATGATTTATTCTGAAATTTTAATGCCTTATATATATATATATATATAGGAATGGGGAGTATTTTTATAAGCAATTTGAATGAAATTATTAAAATATTAGGGTTCCAAAAATTAGGTTTAAAACAAAACTGAAAATTTTAATTTAAAATATTTAATTAAGGAAGGGATATGATGAAAATGATTTAGGTTAGGTAATGGTATGAAGATTTAAGTGTAGGTTAATAATCTTTAAGCATATTTATATAGTCACATTATTTGTTGGAAAATTAGATAATACATAATTATTGTTAGTAATTGTATTGCTTTCTTTAGGTTTTGGCAAGAAGAGGTTCAAATAGCAAGGTGAAGTTGATAATTGCATAGTGCTTTTGAGGTAGGATCCTTTTCCTTATATGATCACATTTTATTTTACTTTTATGAATCTTTTATGTTTTATATCCTGTAATTGATTTAATTGATACATGTCACTTCATATTTAAGATACATGTCCATGTTTAAGATAAAGATCCATGTCACTCCATGTTTAAGATACATGTCACTCCATGTTTAAGATGCATGTTACTTCATGTTTAGGAAATGTCAAATAGTTACTTCATGTTACATGTCACTTTATGTTTAAGATGTTTGAATAGTTGCTATTTGAATGATTTATATTTATGCAACTTATGTAGTTTTGATGATTCCAAACATTATTGTTCAAATGTATAGTTATCTCCTAACAATTTCAGAAAATTTGCACTTGCTCTTGTGTGTACTAACATTTCAAGAAAATCAGACTCCAGACTACGAAAACTTCAAATCAAATTCAACATATGATATTTTGTTTATTTGAAGTTTGTCTTTTCTTTGAATTAATTTTGAAAGGGAGTGATTGTAATTGAGTGAATAAAATCTCACACACACAAATAAGGAGATCTTGAAATTCTATACTGATCGTACATGACGATATTTATCGTACTGGACGATCTGTTAGTTATCTCCTATAGAGCACTTGGAACGAATAGGAACTTGCTTGAAAATTTTTTTTCTAAGTCCTATTCGTCCAGGACGAATTTTATTATCGTCCCGGACGATGGGTTCTCTGTAAAATTTTCGTCCAGATGAAATTTATCATCGTACGAGGCGACCAGTCCTCTGGAAAATTTTCGTCCAGACGAAAATAAATATCGTACAGGACGATCGGCTCTCTGGAAAATTTTCGTCCAGACGAAAACAAATTATCGTCCGCGGCGATGGGTGCTCTGGAAAATTTTCGTCCAGATGAAATAAATAATCGTCCAGGACGATCGGCTCTCTGAAAAATTTTCGTCCAGACGAACATATTTTTGTCCAAACGATGAACCGACTTAGAACAGTTTTCAGCAGTTTCTAGAACCGACCTGGTAATAACCGTTCGTACTGGACGAACCTAGTTCGTACAGGACGATCAGCTGTACGAAGTTATTTCGTACACATATACAAATTGGGTCGTTTCAGATCGTTTAAGTAAAATCGTCCAGGACGATCCATGATCGTACAGGACGATCCACTGCGTACAGAATTGGAAATTTGCAGTTTTTGGGCGGTTTTTCTTGTCTTTTCTATAAAAGGTCCAAATTAGACTGCCACCCAATCTTTTTGTCATTTGATCTTCGTGCCTCTTGAGAGAATAGCCAAGGAGAGAGTGGAAGAGAGCATTCAAAGGAGGATTCCTACCACTGGAGCGAGAAGGCTTCACTTGGATTGCTAAGGTAAGAGTCTCTACTTGTGAAATTGGATTTCTTCACTCTTTTCTTTCTTCCTTCTAGATTCTTGTGAGAAGATCATTCAAGAAGGTCCGGTTCTCTGCCGACACTTGGAGAGTGTGAACAGACGAGGGTTCTCTGCCCACACTAGGAGAGTGTAAAAGGGAGAAGGTTCTCTGCCTACACTTGGAGAGTGTGAACAGCCTTAGGGTTCTCTGCCCACACTAGGAGAGTGTGAAAGGACGACGGTTCTCTGCCAGCACTGTGGATTGTGTAAAAGGACGACGGTTCTCTGCCACACCGGGTAGTGGTGAAAAGAGTGTTTTGTACAGGCTTCTCCGCCTTGCTGTGGGTGCTAAAGGAGAGTCACTTTGTGGTATTAGTGCAATACTCAGAGGGTGCCTCTGAGGAGTGGATGTAGGTCTGGTTATAGACCGAACCACTATAAATCTGGTGTCATTTACTTTATTGCTTTTACGTTTTCGCACTTTAAATTTCAGTTTTAATAACTCTGTGGTTGAAAAACATTTTTCTACTAACTTTAAAAGAAAATTTTATTTCGGTTCAACTTTATTATTAAGAGGGTTTAAAATTTTTAAAACTACCAATTCACCCCCCTCTTGGTAGCCGTGGGACATTTACTTAGGCTTAACAACCTAATTACTGGACTCAACAAGTGGTATCAGAGCTTTGTTTCAAAATCATAAGTTTGAACTACTTTTTGATTAACGTAGATGGCTACATTTGGAAACCGAAACATACCTGAGGGTTACTCTATCACTAGACCTCCACTGTTTGACAATATTCCTTTTGATTTTTGGAAAACACGCATGTCTACTTTCTTACAGTCACTTGATTATCGCATGTGGATGCTAGTCCAAGAAGGTTACACAAAACCAACTAGATTAGTTGATGGAATTAGGGTAGATACACCCTATGTAGATTGGACTATAGAAAAACGTGACTTAGCACAATTAAATGTGAAATGTTTAAATAGTTTCTTTTGTGCTTTAAAATCTGAAGACTATATGCGAGTTTCCACTTGTAAAAGCGGAAAAGACATATGGGATAGACTTTGTATTACTTATGAAGGGACAAATGAGGTTAAGCAATCAAGACTCAATATCTTGTTACATGACTACGAATTATTTCGCATGAAACCTAATGAATCTATATCTGACATGTACACAAGATTCACTCAAATTGTCACCTCTTTGCATGCACTTGGTAGGAAATTAACAAATGCTGAAATGGTTAATAAGATTCTTCGTTGTTTACCTACTGCATATGATGCTAAAATTACTGCAATTACAGAGTCTAAAGATCTGAACATTTATTCAATTGACAATCTTCTTGGTTCACTCATTGCTTACGAGCAAGGAGTAAGTCAAAGAAAGATTGATGCAGGTGAACCAAGAAAGGACAAGAATATTGCACTAAATGTGGAAGAGTCAGAAAGTGAACACTCACAACCTGAGGATGAAGACGATATTGCACTAATGACTAGACAATTCAGAAGCTTTTTAAAGAGGAAGCAGAAGAGACGCCAGCAATGGAATAGAGGAATACTCTCACACAAGACCTCGTGAGAGTATATGGTACCTGGACAGCGGATGTTCTAAGCACATGACTGGAGATACTGCTCAATTCATAACGCTGGAAGCCAGGAGTGGAGGCAAGGTTACACTTGGAGATAATACCACAAAGAAAGTGGTTGGATCCGGTATGATTGGAAATTTGAAAAACTTTTTCATAGACAATGTTTTATTAGTTGAAGGCTTAAAACATAATTTGCTTAGCATAAGTCAGCTATGTGATAAGGGCTATAATGTAAAATTTTTACCTACTAGCTGCATAATTAGCCTAAATGAGAAAATTATTTTAAATGGAAAAAGGGTGAACAATGTATACATGCTAGATTTAAATTGTATTCAATCTCCTACTGCTTTTTGTTTGAAAACTGTTTCTGATGAATCATGGCTTTGGCATAGGAGACTTTGTCATTCTAGTATGAAAAATCTTAGAAAAATTACCCAAAAGAATTTGGTGAGAGGAATACCTAAACTAGACTTTACTAAGGACCATCTGTGTGATGCATGTCAACTAGGAAAACAAGTGAAGTCCTCTTTTAAGTCCAATAAAGATCTAAGGACCAGTAAACCATTAGAAATTTTTCACATGGATCTTTTTGGACCTGTAAGCACGGTAAGTCTAGGAGGAAAGGTATATGGATTTGTTATAGTAGATGATTTTTCAAGATTCACCTGGGTTAAATTTCTTTTTCATAAGAGTGAATCATTTGAGGAATTCAGAAATTTTTTAACTTGGATACAAAGAAAACTAGGATGTGAAATAATTTCTATACAAAGTGATCATGAAGGAGAATTTGAAAATGAAAGATTTGAAGATTTCTGTAAAGAAAAGGGGATTGATCACAATTTTTCTGCACCTAGAACTCCTCAACAAAATGGAGTAGTTGAAAGAAAGAACAGAACATTAATAGAAGCCGCCCGAGCAATGTTAGCAGAATACTCACTTCCTAGATATTTTTGGACTGAGGCGGTTAGCACTGCATGCTATGTTCTGAATAGGGTGAATGTGAGATTAAATTTGAATAAAACACCCTATGAGTTGCTAAAAGGTAGAACACCAAATTTGTCTCATTTACATGTATTTGGTTGCAAGGTGTTCATACATAATAATGGAAAAACTGTCTTAGGAAAATTTGATCCAAAATCAGATGAAGGAATTTTTGTTGGATATTCAAGTGTTGGAAAATCTTATAGAGTATTCAACAAAAGAACTTTAGTCATTGAAGAAACCACACATGTTGTTTTTGATGAAAATGGAAACATGGAAGAGCCAAAAGTTGTTGAAGAAGAAATTGAAGAAAACTCCCAAAAGATTGATAGATTAAATTTGGAAGAAAATGTGAAAGAAAATTTAGAAAGAGAAGACCCTTTGCCTAGAGATTTGAGATTTTCTAAAAACCATCCAAAGGAATTGATTATAGGTGAACCAAGTGAGGGTGTTAGAACTAGTCATGGATTAAACAAGGAAGTCAATCATTCAACCTTTATTTCAACTATTGAACCCACTAACATTGATCAAGCACTTTCAGATGAATTTTGGATATTGGCCATGCAAGAAGAGTTAAATCAATTTGTAAGAAATAAAGTTTGGGAACTAACTACAAGGCCAAAAGATCAAAGTGTTGTTGGAACCAAGTGGGTGTTCAAAAATAAAATGAATGACTCAGGAGTAGTCATTAGAAATAAGGCTAGATTAGTAGCTAAGGGGTATAATCAAATTGAAGGAATTAATTTTGAGGAAACTTTTGCCCCTGTAGTTAGACTTGAAGCAATTAGGGTTTTACTAGCCTTTGCCTGTTTTAAAGGTTTTAAATTATTTCAAATGGATGTCAAAAGTGCCTTTTTAAATGGGGTAATTGAGGAAGATGTTTTTGTAGAACAACCTCCAGGTTTTGAAAATTCTAAATTTCCAAATCATGTTTTCAAATTAAAAAAGGCATTATATGGATTGAAACAGGCACCTAGGGCTTGGTATGAGAGGTTAAGCACCTTCCTACTTGAAAGATCTTTTGAAAAAGGAAGTGTGGATACAACTCTCTTTTTAAGGAAAATTGGAAAGGATATACTTATTGTTCAAATTTATGTGGATGACATCATCTTTGGATCTTCAAATAAACATCTTTGTGATGATTTTTTTAAAACAATGAGTAGCGAATTTGAAATGAGTCTAATGGGAGATTTAAATTACTTTCTAGGATTTAGCATTAAGCAACTTGAGGAAGGTACTTTTCTTAGTCAAACCAAATATTATTAAGGACATCCTCAAAAAATATGAAATGGACAATGCTAAACCTATTAGTACACCAATGAGTTCTTCAGTTCAGTTAGATAAAGACCTTAAGGGAAAATCTGTTGATCAAAAGAAATTTAGAGGGATAATTGGATCTTTACTTTACTTGACTGCTAGCCGACCAGATATTATGTTTAGTGTTTGCTTATGTGCTAGATTTCAATCAGATCCAAAAGAATCACATTTGACAGCAGTGAAAAGGATTTTAAGATATCTACTAGGAACTCAAAACTTAGGAATTTGGTATCCTAAGTTTAGCTCTTCATTTGAAATTATTGGTTACTCAGATTCTGACTTTGCAGGATGTAGAGTGGATAGAAAAAGCACTTCTGGAACATGTCAATTCATTGGAAATTCATTAGTTTCATGGTCTAGTAGAAAACAAAATTCAGTGGCACTATCTACTGCAGAAGCAGAATACATTGCATTAGGAAGTTGTGTGGCACAAGTTCTTTGGTTAAAACAATAGTTGATTGACTTAGGATTAACTATAGGTACTATTCCAATTTATTGTGACAATACTAGTGCTATTTGCATTTCAAAAAATCCTATTCAACATTCTAGAACCAAACACATCGATATAAGGCATCATTTCATAAGGGATCATGTATCCAAAGGAGAAATTGAACTCATACATGTTTCAACTGAAAATCAACTTGCAGACATTTTTACAAAACCTTTAGCCTTTGATACCTTTAGTACTTTAAGAACAAGGCTTGGTGTTATTGATTTGAATGCTTAACTAAAATGTCTTTGCAACATTGATACTTGTTGTGTTTTGTTGTTGTAATTTTGTGAATTTTGTGTGTTTTTAATGAATTATTTTTGGATTTATGATTTTGGTTTTATGTTTTCTGTGTTTTTGTTGATTTTGTTAATTTAAAAAATTAAAAATTAAAAATTTTTTTTTGGAGGAAATCATCCAGGACGAAATGTTTTCGTACGGGACGATATGTGAAGGAACAGTTTGCGCGAATTTAAACCGTTTTGAGAGCAGTTTTTAATTTGATCGTCTGTACGATATTTAATCGTCCAGGACGAATTTTTTCTCTCTCAAACGTCGGGATGATTGAATGCAGCGGTTGAGTGGATAAGACAGTTTTTAATACGAACTTCGTCTATATGAAATTTTTTCGTCTGTACGAACATGTGTCGGTTCATTGTAGGGGACGGTTTTCAAGAGTCATTAAAACGAAACACTTTTCGATCGTCTGTACGAAATTTTTTCGTCTGTACGATCGGTCAAGTCAAAAATCTTGTACGAAGGGACACATCGTAAGTTGTGTTGAATACGAAAAGCCGTTACATTTTGGACGAATTAGATCGTCTGTACGAAATTTCTTCGTCCAGACGAACTATAATTTTTCGTCCAGGACGAATATTTTCGTCCAGGACGAACGTATCGTTTTTCTTTAAATATGAAGGCTTTCAAACTTGACAATCACACTTTCAAACTTCTTTTTCAATCTCTTTCAACATCAAATCAACAATGGCCTCCTCTAGCAAAAGACAAAAGGTTTTGGTGAGAAAATCTAATAGGAATGCCCCAGACAACTTTCTTTCCAAGGCAAATGAGGAATCTTTTCCTCGTTTTGCATCCGCAAAAATCACTCCGTCTCGCATTCTTATCCCAACAGAGTTGAAATTTTGGGTATTGCACCTCTTCGCCTCAACCCAATTTCAGTTCATTCTTTCTCTCGTCCACTTCTACAATAAATAAACCTACCACTACTTTCTAGCCAACATGAGTTTCAATTCTGATCACTCTATCATTAGTTCTTTTGTTTTTAAACAAAAAGTTGAGATCACCAAGCACGACCTTGGTGCATTTTTAAACTTAAGGACTGAAGGATATAGAGCCCACACCCTAATGTCGGAAACCTCCTTCAAATGGCTTCAAATCAATAGGGTAATTAGAGAAAATGCGATTGACAATCATGTTGCTAGAGTCTCCGGTATGACCCAAGATGTCCGAATCATCCAGCATATCCTTAGATCCTCAATTATTCCTAAAGCTGGTGATAGGATTAACATTACTCCTCTCCTTTCTTGTCTAACTTTTTTAATCATGCAAATACATCCTATTGATGAAGCCCAACTCATCATAGATCATATCTATGGGCTTTCAGAAATAGGACATGCTGATCAGAAGAGGAAAAAGAACATCTCTTTAGGGCACTTGATTACTTATATTTTGGAGAAGAAGTACAATATAGTGCATCCTGATGAAGAATATGAAGAGCCAGTTTACTATAACGATGCATCTTTCAGATTGCTCTTCAAGGAGGAGAAAGAAAAAGCACATGCTAGTGCTTCAAAAGAAGAAGAAGGAGTGCAAGGTTCTGCTTCTCAATCATATTACCAGAATCTGATTGAGAGATTTGATAGACTAGAGACTCACATTGATCAAAGATTTGATCAATTTGATGCTCAACTTACGCAGCAGCAACAAGACATTGGTAACATCAAAGATGAAGTTCATGAAATTAATACCAATGTCATGTTGATGGCCTCCTACTTCAATCTCTTTGGCGACATTCCTCCTCCTCCTCCAGAACAGTAGAATTTTTTATGTGTGTCTGTTGTATTTTGTTTTGTTTTTGTTTGTTTTGTTTTTATCTTATCTGTGTTATTGTGATTGTTTTTATGTTTTTTTTTTTTTAAGTTCAATGTATTTTTTTTGGTGTAATCTGTTCCTTTAATTTTAATGAAAGTTTGTTTATATTAGATTTGTTTAGAAATGTGGTTAATGTTTGTGAATTTCATTAGTATTATTTAATCTACATAGTGCTTAAATTCGATTGTAATTTGAGATTATCTATATTAGAAAATCTAAACTTTCTAAATTTATAATTTGTTTATAACTTGTTGTAATTAGAACTTTTAAATTCATGTCTATTCATTTAGACTACATAAAAGTTAATATTGTTATTGCAATTTTGATGTTTTCTTATTTTGTATTTCTATGCTCAAATGATATTTATGCACCTAGAAATATTTGAAATTTTAGATTATAGATTTTGGAAAGAATTGGTCAAATTACTCTTGAACATTGTACAAATGTACAAAAATCAAAAGCAATACACAAAAATTTTCAAAGTGAAAAAGAGGCACAAAATAAGCCCAACCAAAGAAAAATGCACAAAAATGTGCTCCAAAACTTTGAAAAGATGTGCAAAGCACCACATGAGGTAATTCTCTTCTTTCCAAATTCGTTCAATCTCTTAATTCAAGTTGATCTAAATGTTCATTTATATTCTATTGAACTTTGAAATATAGAATTTTTTTTACATCTCACTTGTAATGATTTTCAATAATCAAAATGTCTAAATTGAATCATGTCTTTGATAAATTCTTCTTACTTACAATGTTATATCATTTCATAAATTTTATGAATTTCTATGATTGACCTAATATCTTTAGTTTAAAATTGCATACCCTATGTCAAATCACAATTTAGATTAAATTTTAACAATGAATTTCATATAATTATTTACATTTCTTGTCTTTTTCTTCTTCACTTTTTGTTGCTGTCAAAAAGGGGGAGAAATTATTATGTTTGTGTTTTTGTGGTTTGTGTTTTCTATTTTTAATTGTTCAATTTTTGAAAAACAAAAATATTGTTCTTTAAATATTGTTCTTTAATGCCTCCTTATTTTAATGTACTCATAAATTCAGGGGGAGTTTAGGAGATAAGAGATTTGTTTTAACTTGAAACCATACTAATAATAATTATTTTTGCCATCTTCAAAAAGGGGGAGATTGTTTGAATAGTTGCTATTTGAATGATTTATATTTATGCAACTTATGTAGTTTTGATGATTCCAAACATTATTGTTCAAATGTATAGTTATCTCCTAACAATTTCAGAAAATTTGCACTTGCTCTTGTGTGTACTAACATTTCAGGAAAATCAGACTCCAGACTACGAAAACTTCAAATCAAATTCAACATATGATATTTTGTTTATTTGAAGTTTGTCTTTTCTTTGAATTAATTTTGAAAGTGAGTGATTGTAATTGAGTGAATAAAATCTCACACACACAAATAAGGAGATCTTGAAATTCTATACTGATCGTACAGGATGATATTTATCGTACTGGACGATCTGTCAGTTATCTCCTATAGAGCACTTGGAACGAATAGGAACTTGCTTGAAAAATTTTTTTCTAAGTCCTATTCGTCCAGGATGAATTTTATTATCGTCCCGGACGATGGGTTCTCTGTAAAATTTTCGTCCAGACGAAATTTATCATCGTACGAGGTGACCAGTCCTCTGGAAAATTTTCGTCCAGACGAAAATAAATATCGTACAGGACGATCGGCTCTCTGGAAAATTTTCGTCCAGACGAAAACAAATTATCGTCCGCGGCAATGGGTGCTCTGGAAAATTTTCGTCCAGACGAACATATTTTCGTCCAAACGATGAACCGACTTAGAACAGTTTTCAGCAGTTTCTAGAACCGACCTGGTAATAACCGTTCGTACTGGACGAACCTAGTTCGTACAGGACGATCAGCTGTACGAAGTCATTTCGTACACATATACAAATTGGGTCGTTTCAGATCGTTTAAGTAAAATCGTCCAGGACGATCCATGATCGTACAGGACGATCCACTGCGTACAGAATTGGAAATTTGCAGTTTTTGGGCGGTTTTTCTTGTCTTTTCTATAAAAGGTCCAAATTAGACTGCCACCCAATCTTTTTGTCATTTGATCTTCGTGCCTCTTGAGAGAATAGCCAAGGAGAGAGTGGAAGAGAGCATTCAAAGGAGGATTCCTACCACTGGAGCGAGAAGGCTTCACTTGGATTGCTAAGGTAAGAGTCTCTACTTGTGAAATTGGATTTCTTCACTCTTTTCTTTCTTCCTTCTAGATTCTTGTGAGAAGATCATTCAAGAAGGTCCGGTTCTCTGCCGACACTTGGAGAGTGTGAACAGACGAGGGTTCTCTGCCCACACTAGGAGAGTGTAAAAGGGAGAAGGTTCTCTGCCTACACTTGGAGAGTGTGAACAGCCTTAGGGTTCTCTGCCCACACTAGGAGAGTGTGAAAGGACGACGGTTCTCTGCCAGCACTGTGGATTGTGTAAAAGGACGACGGTTCTCTGCCGCACCGGGTAGTGGTGAAAAGAGTGTTTTGTACAGGCTTCTCCGCCTTGCTGTGGGTGCTAAAGGAGAGTCACTTTGTGGTATTAGTGCAATACTCAGAGGGTGCCTCTGAGGAGTGGATGTAGGTCTGGTTATAGACCGAACCACTATAAATCTGGTGTCATTTACTTTATTGCTTTTACGTTTCCGCACTTTAAATTTCAGTTTTAACAACTCTGTGGTTGAAAAATATTTTTCTACTAACTTTAAAAGAAAATTTTATTTCGGTTCAACTTTATTATTAAGAGGGTTTAAAATTTTTAAAACTACCAATTCACCCCCCTCTTGGTAGCCGTGGGATATTTACTTAGGCTTAACAACCTAATTACTGGACTCAACATAAGATACAAGTCTAAGATACATGACAAACATGTCAAACATTTACCTCATGTTTGAGACATGAAGTTATAAGGAAAGAAGTTATACTTATATGAAAAGAATATGAAAATTGCTTGTGCATGATAATTGCGGAGTACCAAATACGGTGCACAAGCACAAATATGGCTCTTATGAGTAATACATGAATAATATGGCCCTTTTGGGCAAAAGAAGAAAAGAAATAAATGACCAAAAGATGTTTGTGTATATGATCAGTACACCCCTAATACTCCGGTACGGTTGTATATGATAAATAAATAATCATATGATATGATATTCATTACATGATATACATAAGACATATTCATATGTCATACATAAAATATCTATCATTCTTAAGACATAAGAAAGTTAGCATGTGTAGGAAAAGAAATCAAAGCATGTCTGTGAGAGCTCGTAGCTCGGTTTTTTGATTTCCTTCTGGGATCGTTCGGGACAATGTTGAGATCGTCCAGAATGATCAGAATTGACTGATTTCTGGGTGGATCGTCCAGGCCGATTTTGGATCGTCTTGGGACGATCAGTGCATGGCACAAGTCAGTGAGCAAGGGTTTTTATCGTCCAAGGAAAATTAATTATCGGCCTGAAATATCGTCCTGGACGATTGGATTTTGTTCACATTGTCCTGGACGATGTGGCGATCGGCCGGGCCGATCAGTTCAAAGATATAAGAAAATCAACTCGTTTTGAGGAGAGAGAAAATCATTTTTTAAAAACCAAAATATCTGAAGAGAGAGAAAGAGAAGGAAAGCAAAGGAAAAATTGGTTTTCGGAGACCGCGGAGCGCTTTTTGTCCGTCGCCGCTGTTGAGAAGATTGTTTATCTCGCGGTAAGGACTCCGAATCCTAATTCTGTTTTCAGAGATATCTAGTTTTGATCGTATTGTGACCTGTTTTGTGTTTTTGTGATCGAAAAACGGACCCGATTTTGTATTGACACAACTTTCACCGCACAACTTTTAATATGTTATAGATACGAATATTCTACACGATTTGATTCTTTTCTAGAACGATTTCACCGATTATTTTGGGTTCTACGCGATTTTGATCGAATAGAAAAATATCATGATGTTTATTGTTATTGATTCAGTAGAAGAATAGTCTTATATTGTTGTCGTGAACAATCTATTATAATTTGATGAATTGTGATTTTGTAGGATTTTTGTGTAAATTTGATAGACTGTCATTACGCTGCCGAAATTTTGTACGATTTCCGATTTGTCTAAGATTGGTGAATTGAATAGATATGAATATGAATGTTGATATGATTGCTCTACATTGTTCTTATATTGACTATATTGACTATTGAATTGACTATTGATACTGAAAGACAAGCCTGGTTGAACGTTGGTTGGAGATTGATTGACCTGTACAGGATGGTGGGCCGACGGGCTTTCCTTTAAACTATTGAGCATTGATATATTGATTGGGAGGCATAAGGAGATTCTTATGCCGACGGGCACAGAGTGACGACTCTTATTGAACCAACATACGGATTTCTACAACAGCACTATTGATTATTGATAGCCAGTGATTGAACTTGTTCAGTAAGACTATTATATTGAAATGCATGTGTTCGGTATTGACTCGTGATAGATTTATTGCTTATTTGCTTTGGATTTACTAACGGATTTACAGACTTACTGTTTTCGTACGATTTGATTTAATATCTTCATTCTGTCACTGCGTATTGCTACTGTTATAGATACTGTATGGATATGGACATTGATACTATTGCTGCTGTATTGTATTGAACTGCTGCATTCGATTTCATCGCTAGTATAGATTGGATTTTATTGATCATTGATTTATGATTTCCTATCGATTGATTTGATTGACTAGATAGTATTGATTTGATTGATTTGATTTCCACTGCATTGATTCATTGATCATGTGTAATTGATTGTTATTGATTTGACTTATTGATATGCATATTGTTTCTTGTATTGTGCTTCGATTACAGTTGTAGGTATTAGGTGACCTGTTGGGCTTTTTGAAGCTCATTATATGTGGTTAATATTTTCAAGTCAGGGCAAGGGAGCAGGTGATTGAGGTTGATCAGGATCTACAGGTTTCTGTTCTTTTTTTTTATTGTAGTGATTCTTTTGTACTCAGGACAGGATAGATTTCAGTTCATGTATTCCTAGTGTAGCTCCTGAGTATTGTATATGATCTTTTGAGATATGAATAGAATCGTTTATTGATGTTTTTAGTGTTATAGATTTTTGTTAGACTGTGATATTGATGCTATAGACAGCTCTGGTAAATTGTTGAAGGATTGATTTGAAATTCTTTCCAAGTTAGATCTTGGGGCGTCACAATGTCCCCATTAGTTTAAAAATGTAAATTTCATTATATTAGATAGAGCTGTCAACATTTGACCCGACCCAAAAATTTTGGGTTCGGGTTGACCCGGAAACCCGAAATCAACCCGATTTGACCCGTTTTTAATTAATTTAAGAGAGTTTTAAAGGATTTTTATGAAATAAGTAAATGATATTTAAAAAAATTACAAACAATGTTGTCCAAATTAAATTAATTTTAATTTATTTTAAACTAATTGAAGTAAATCTTACCTTAATTTGATTTAAATTTAAATTGATTGAATTAAATAAATAAATTTAATGAAATACACCCGAAGCGGGTTGGGTTCGGGTTCGGAAAACCAACCCGTTTGCAAAAACGGGTCGGGTTCGGGTCGGGTTGAACAGTGTCGGGTCAATTTCGGGTTGGACCCGAACCCGACCCGTGACCCAATTTTGACAGCCCTACTATTAGACATGTGAACATGTTAGGATTAGAGAATTCCTATTGAGAGTTAGCTTACTCCCTCGTGTTAGGATACTTTTTAGGAGAACCTGCTACAAGAGATGGCTGACAACCCAAGGTTTACATACAGCCGTCGTATACCGGTTGACATGTTCTTTTAAATGTTTTTCTAGCTGTAGTTAGTTTTTCTTTTGGGTGGTTTTGGCATGAATAGTCTCATTTTATATCCATCTTGTATATGAACTCTCTTTTGAAATGTCTTGTAATATTAAACATATGTTTTGGAATAAGGTTTAGAGGCGCTTTTAAATTCCTATTGAAGTCTTTTATAATTTTTATACATGCAATATGATGACTGAACTTTTTTGAACGTCCAATTCCGTTCCCGCCTCGTCTATACGAGCTAACCGGACCGGGTCGTGACAGAATGTACTTCGAAGAGCAATATTATAGCATCTCAATTATTCTCAAATATATGATGAACTGTTTGTCCCTTTGGGAGAGTTCCGACTTTCGAGCGTATTAAGTTCTAACTATGTTTGGCTCACCTAAACGAAGGGAAGATTTACATATGTACCACTTTATATCATGCTATTTATATATCTAACATTCACAATTTTAATATTTTATGCCTGAGTGTAAGAAATGAAATATTAAAATTTATAGTTGATTTATATGAGGGGTAGGAATGAAATAGATGAGTGACATATTTGATATTAAAATTACCTATTTGTGTTTGATATAAAATATTAAAATTTTGAGTATTATATATGTAAATAATATAATATAAAGTGGTATGTATGTACCTCTAAAAATATAAAATTTCTATAAATAATGAGTCAATAGTTATGGCTTATAACTTATATTTTTATATAATTTATTGATTTATTTAATGCTTTTTATTTGAAGTAGTCGGACTTCGGCTGCCGTTCTGAAGACTATTTTCGATCTTCGCAAGCGAGGCAAGGCAGGGATGGCGGCGATGGAGTTGGAGGTGGAGATGGAGGAGAAGTTGGCGACGGCTGGAGGCGAAAGGGGAGAGACCAGTCCGCCGTCGAATGCTTCCTCTCCCGTACCTGGAGACGACAATCGAAGTTGCGGAATGAACCTGCCCGAGAAACTGAGGTCGGAGGAGGATGGTGATGAGAAGGAAGAGAACAGTCCTTCCGGGGGATTGCGAAAGCGAGGAGTAGATTCGCATTCTCATTGGAAGACAAGCCTATGTTCCTTCTTCCGCCGGCCGCCTGGAGGGGTTTGCCGGCACGGCGACGCCTGCCGCTATGCCCACGGCGAGGCTGAGCTCCGACCGCGCCCGGATAATTCCTGGGATCCGACCTCCGAGAGGGCCAAGAAGCTCCTCAAGACCAACGACGGCGACGCTATCTCGAGCTTGACCGAGGAAGACGAAGATGCTGCCGTTGATTTGTCCGGCCTTGACAAGTGCCTTATAGGTCTCCCTAAGAAGTGGGCTTCCGAAAACCTTAAGAGCTTCCTTGATAGCCAGGCAAATTCCTTACCTTCTTGTTTTGTATTTTCTGCTGTTTCAAATGAGTTAAAAACATTGGTTTTAATCTACGCTGCACAACACAGTAATTTTGATGCTGTTCGCGTCTCTTTCGGTTTCTTAACTCTACAAACTACATGCCACATTTCTAACTGGAGTATTGGCCGTTTTCTGGTGTTTTTTAAATTTTGACTATTATTAGCAGGGAATTTCGTATAAAACAGCAAAAAAGAAGAAAGGAATGACTGTAGGTTTTGTGAGTTTTGCTGACGCTGATCAGATTTTAAGTGCTATTGAGGTATCTTCTTTGGTGATGCCGCCCATAACTTTACTCTTCTTTCATCTAATGTTTTGCTAGTGAGCTTCCCATGTTTGTTGCTCAGGCTGACCTTTGTTAAATTAATAGGTTTTAAAGGTAAATCCTTTTAATTGCAAGCAAGTAAAGGTTGCTGATGCAGTTTGTAGATCTCAGAAAAAGAAACAAACAATGGAAATCACTAAGAGCGGCTCAAGTACTGAGGATGGCTCTCTTCTTGCCTCAGGGGACGATGCAAATGTGCAAGGTATTCTTGCAAGGACAAAAGCTGTTTGTGATGTAGTTACCCCTCTTGCTCAAATGCCCTACAACGATCAACTAGAGCACAAGAGAAATTCATTGCTTCAAACACTTAAACGACTTGTAAGGAAAATTGTGTTATTCTATGCTTGGTCAAGTGGTTTTCCCATATCTCATGTTAAATTTACATTTCTAAATATTGCTTCTCATATGTGATATAATATATGATTCCATCAATTAAGCATTTTTTCTCCCTTTCTTGTAGACTCGTAATGCACGCAAGGCTTGCCCAGATGCTGTTCCTCTTCCAGAATGGGTTTTGAAATCTAGAGAAATTGGTGAGTTTGATGGGCGCTATGTGCTTTTTGTTGATTGCTTGTCTAGATGCTGTTCCTTTTATTCAGTTTTTTCTAACCTCTGATATTTTGTAGATCTTCTAGGAGAAGTCATTCAGTTATGGATTTTGTTCTAGTGTGACGTAGAACAACTCAACATAAAGGAGAACAAACACTAGAAAAACGATTTATCTGCAAATGCTTTCATCCAAGAGATGAAGCAAAATATATCCCAGACAAAAGTATGTCAAATGAATGCGAGCATAATTGACAGGAATTGAAATCAACCAAAATATATGATCAACTAGCACTCCACAACAATAGATCTACCTACCCATCGCTATGAGTTGAAAAGAAATAGCCTATATTAATGAAGTAAATACACCTACAAAATAAAAGAAACAAAGTGAAAGCAAAATAAAACCGCATATGAAAATCCACTTATTTAGTTAGTGATGAAGCATAAAATAAAAATTCAAAGATTTTCCTTAAAAAGAATTAAATCAAATCTTAGTCAGGGTAAGTTAGTAAGAATGAAAGCCCCAAACTGGCATAATTGGCCCAAGCCTTGGTGTGATTCAGACATTTTAATATCAAAATAACCAAAACCAAATTCAAACAACTGTGAAAACTCCAGTCACATACGCAACAATAGCATCAAAACTCGAACTCCAAACCCAATAACTCCATACCCAATATCAGCAGCATAGAAAAACTATAGCTCCGAACTGTTCCAAACATTAGTACCAAAATGCAACAACAACAGCAATAGTAACTCTAGAAATAAACAATATTATAAACTCATCAAACAACACAATAGCCACAGATTTAACTTCTGTTATAATCAATATAATCAGGAACAACCAAAACAATAAAGATACCAAGAATTTCATATGGAAACATTAAGAATTAAGATATACTCCATGAGTTCCACTGCCGATAATCAACATAACATAGAAGAAACCTCTTCTTTTGAGAATAAAAGTAAAATTTACATCATAGCCTTCCTAGCCCGAAATACTGAAGTCCGACACTCAATCCAAACTATTCATCTATCCTGAATAAGATAAACCCATCTTATCGGTGCTTGTTGAGCCTTTGTTCTCTGAAGTGTGCATCACTCTATCTTATTTGTCATCTGCCTCTTTTGTTGTAGCAAAAGTGGAACATTGTTGAATAATGATTGGAAAGATCAAGCCTTTACTGTTGGCATTTACTTGTGTCTGGGCTACAACATCTATGTTCTTCATGCTTGAGTACTTAATTAGTTAATTGCATGGTGTTTGGTCCTTTTTTTGAGTTTATGCTTAATTTTAGAGCCACTTGTGGAACATTGTTGAATAATGATTGGAAAGATCAAGTCTTTACTGTTGGCATTCACTTGTTTCTGGGCTGTAACATCGATGTTCTTCATGCTTGAGTACTTAATTGCATGGTGTTTGGTCCTTTTTTTGAGTTTCTGCTTAATTTTAGAGCCACTTGTGTCCACATGCAGGAGGCCTTCCATGCAAACTTGAAGGAATACTAGAATCTCCACTTGTTAATGGTTATCGGAATAAGTGCGAGTTTTCAGTTGGATATTCTGTAGAGGGTAAACTGACTGTGGGGTTTATGCTTGGGAATTTCAGGTTGTCACACAAACATCAATTGTAGGAAAAAAAGAAGAAGCTTGCAGCTACTAACTAATTTAGTTGAGTTTCAGAGAGGGGGTGGTAGCAGTAGAAGAACCGGGCAGCTGTCCAAATGTCTCCAGAATATCTTGCAAATATGCTATGCTTTTTCAAGATTTCCTACAGTCCTCTGTACTGCCTGTCTGGAGTAGAATCGACAATATTGGGTTTTGGCGGCAATTCACGGTACGATGAGAATTATATCTTGAGGATTTTTTTGCACCTTTACAAATTCACATCAAATAGTATTCTGCATAGATTTTTCTTCTTGAATGTTATCTTGTTTGGAAAATTACCTTCAGTTCCATTGATCTATTCACCAAAAAAAAAAAAAAAAATGGAAGAAGAATTCATCCTCTTGAAGCCTTGGCTATGTAGGTTAGAGAGGGAAGATGTCCTAGTCAAGTGGCTCTTGATGGAACTGCACCCAATGAAATTGCCGAGGTCATGCTTTTAGTACAGGTATGCTTTTGTTGAAAAATATATTTCATATATGGGGATAGTTCGTATACCTCTATTTTTTTATTCAATTCTAAAGCTGTCACTGTAAGAGAATTTGCATATTTTGATGCATTTTCCCGAGTAGTTGCTTAAGCATGGTGTGACTCGAGCCTTATTCGGTGTGTAATTTCAGTGTCACACTTGTTTATTTTTCCATAGTTAACTTGCTTTAATTTGTCTTACCACCTGCAGGTTTGTTCATTGGGTCATGAAGAAGAACAAATCAGAAGTGAATTTAATAGAATGACCGATGCTTTAGTGCATGGAGCAGCTGCCTGTTCACCTCCTCTTCCTCTCACGGCAATAGTAGTGCAGGTGTAGTTTGCAGCAATATATATATATATATATATATATATATATATATATATATATATATATATATATATATATATATATATATATATATATATATATATATATATATATATATATATATCTCATTGATGATGCAATCCTGATGATTATCTTAAATGTTTGTTTGTGTTCAAGTGGAGGGCTGCTTTATCTTTTTAGCTTGGTTTGCTTGGTGAAACCATCTTTTATCATGAAGTTTTGATTCTGCAATGTTCTTATTTGGCATATGGGCAGATTGGAAGCACCTTTTTTAAGCCCTTTTAACGAGTTTTTAAGGAGTTATTTGTTTGATTCTGTCATATAATATCTACGTGTACCGCCTAACTTAGTAGCTTGTTTTATATCTTCGATTTATGTACTGGTCTATGGAGATGTGCCATGACTTGGTTTTACTTTCAATTCTTCAGAATGAGTTTAAGAGAATTCTACAATTAGCAACTTCTTATAATTTGGCCATATGTTTTGATGACTTGATCACTTCTATTTGCATGGGCCCAAAGTATTGTTGCTACATGGGATTATAATCATTATGCCTGTTGATTTTAAGTCATTTTTATGTTGATTTTAAGTCATTTTTATGTTCTATTACAATTGTAAGAGGGTAGGGGTGTCTGTATTTGACATGACTCAAAAACCCCACATGAATATGACCTGAAAATTTCGGGTTAGGGTCAACCCGTTTGGTAAACGGGTCGGGTTCGAGTTCCAAAATTTGACCTGTTTGAAAAATCATGTCAGTTCTGGGTCAACCTGCTAGCCTGAAGTTAACCCGGATCGGATCTAATTCCTCCACACAAGCACACTGTCACAGTCCCCACGCCTCTGCCAGTCCGCTGTCCGCCTACACTTAGTCCCGTAGGCCTAGGGTTTGCTTTTCCTCTTCTCTCACCATTCGAACCTAATTGATGGGCTTCACCTTCTTCGCTCTCATGAGGTAAAGTTTTGAACTAGTCTATAAAACTCCGCCTCCTTCGATGACGTTCCTTCATGTTGGGTTGAAAGTCAAGACAACTCACCGTTCTGTTGTTGGATCGAAAGTAACAACGATGATGGGAGGGACTTGTGAGCTCACTCGCTGCCATGGTAACCAATAAAAGACTTCTTCACCTCCTTCGACGACGACGTTCCTTCCTGTTGGGTCGGAAGTCACGACTCATGAGATGGGTTGGAAGTCATGACAACTCACCGTTCTTTTGTTGGATCAGAAGTAACGACGACGACGGGAGGGAGCTCGCTCATTGCGAAGGTAGCCATTTTTTCTCATTCGCGTGCTTCTTCGGCCAAATCTTGCAGACTCACCTTGGTTTCATGTCGGGTTGGGTCCGGGTTGAAATTTCTGACCCGTCTACAAAAATGGGTCGTGTCAAATAGTAACGGGTCAAAATCGAGTTCGGCCTGAACCTGACCCTATCCCGATTTTGACACCCCTACAAGAGGGGTCGAGGTCTTTTTGGAACCTACAATATTTTATTTGCATGATAGGGCTCTTTCCATTCTAGGAAGAGTTTTGTGGTAGTGGAACATATTTTAACCTTTAGATATTTGAGATGGAGTTAACATTCTAATGCTTATTGGAAGTAAAAATGACAAACAAAAGAGAAGAACAACGTATGAACATAAAGATAGGACTGATTTTTTTTATTATCTCTTCAACAAATAATGAAAGATACAATTGATCTACTCTTTGAGAGGTAGATCAGCTCTCCCACAAATCCTAGACGCTGCTAGGAACTCACAACAAACACTATGAAACTAAATTCAACAATATCATGATACCTAACCTTAATCAAAACTCCCCCTTAAATAGCCTAAGCCACAATAACACAAATAGAGCTTTCTAAACAATTAAATATATTTTAGGAAAGTTTATTTTTTATTTATTTATTTTTTAATTTTATTTTTATATTTTAGAAAACTTCTTAAACAATTAAATATGATTTAGGAAATCTTTCTAAATAATTAAACATGATTTATGAAACCTTCCTAAACAATTAAACATGATTTAACATATTTTAGGAAACCTTCCTAAATAATTAAACACTTCTTGACTAACATAAATACAATTAGGAAACTTTCCTAAACAACTCTCCCATCATTCCGAACTTTCTTAAATAATTTCTCCTTAATTAGGAACTTTCCTTAGTAGCTCGACCTTGATTCCTTCTCCTTGCATACTGAATAATAGCTACCCTGGGCCCCACAGGGTTGGCCACCCTAGTGTATCACTACCCCCTCTTAAAGAGCCACCTTGTCCTCAAGGCAGAACGAACGAAATTGCTGCTGAAGAATATTTTTCCAATGCTTCCGCTTATTGGTTAATTCTAAGAGGGTAGCATGAAATGTGTTTGTGCTCCCAGGATCTATGTCATGTTCAAAATTTTGTTTATATTCCCTCACAAAATCAACATGTTTATTCACAGCATCTGCTGGCATTTGCGGAGAAACAAGCCCTACAAACTCCAAATAGCTCCTTTTTAAGAGATTGTGGAACCTCAGCAGTGGTAGCATTTGGACACTTGTAGCAATAATGGAGTGATGCATTAACAACAACAACAAGCCGCTCCTCAGGAAGAATAACAAATCTCGAGCCTATTTCTGATAGCAATGCCCCAAGTTCACTGGCCAAGTTTGGGCTCTTGTTTCTAAGAGCTTCCATTATGTCCTTTGCTGCATCAAATGCACTGGTAGCAGAAGCAGCCCAACCAAGTGCAGTATCACGCCTAAATGGAAGTTGGTTGTTTTCTTGAGTAGCTGCAGAATGAGGCACATTCCAACTTACATTTGTAACTGACACATCGATCCAAAGGAATGCTTTGAAATTGTTCAGGTGTAGTTGAGAGTTGAATAGAGTGGGGAGATGAATGTGGAATAGGTAGCCAGTGGCCTGGAACTGATGTCTCTGTAGATTACTGGATGGACCTAAGATTGAACAAGGGAAAAGGTGAATTTATTGTTTTAACAGCTGATCCAGAAGACAAATGTTGTGCAGCAGTTGGTATGTGGGCTACTTGTTGTTGACCATAAAAACATTGAGATTGCTAGTATCAACCTTGTTCACATTCACTGTAGAAGCTTCTGAACTGTGCTTCCAGCCAGGCTACTTTCCAACTTGTAATATGCAGTTTGGCGACCAAGAAACTACCTTCTTGGCTTTTAACACCTGATCCCTTCTACTGGATTCAATCCTAGATCCAATACATGATACCAAGATGAAATCAGTTTCTCTTCCAGTGGGTAAGGCCTTTATATATTCCAATATCAGCTTGAAGCTCCTAGGATTTTGTGTCTTTCCTCTAGGTCCTTCGGGAGGTCTTTATCTTCTTGGTTCATATCAAATTTCTAAAACATGTACTATGAAAGGATGTAGCGGAGGGTCATCCGATTTAACAGGTTGAAAATATGAAAAAGGTTTGCAGAAGCCCACTTTTATGCTCATCCTAGCAAAATATAATTTGCTTTGGGAGGAATCAGCTAATGGAACTTTTATTTGGTCCGGTGACCTGACGTAGCTCTACGTTCGGACGCCAGTAAAATGGTGCCACGTTCCCTTATTCTTTACCGCGCGGCCCGACGACCTGACCCGGACCGGTCAT
The DNA here is from genome assembly GCA_016618105.1 of Dendrobium huoshanense. NCBI lineage: Eukaryota > Viridiplantae > Streptophyta > Magnoliopsida > Asparagales > Orchidaceae > Dendrobium > Dendrobium huoshanense. Next base: position 32,251,282 of record CM028353.1, on the reverse strand, counting down.
GGGATTGCTATGTATTGGCTGATTTGTGCAGATCGGGGTATTGCTAGGTATTGCTCGGCAATAATGAGAAATACCATTATGTGAAGACCAATACCGAGCAATACCTCGGTTTTGCTAGGTATTGCTCGGTATTGGTCTTGACAGTGCGGTATTTCTCATTCTTGCCAAGCAATACCTAGCAATACGCGAACATAGCAATATCGGGTTCCGGTCCGGGTCTGGTTGTCGGGCCGCGCGGTAAAGAGTAAGAGCACGTGGCGACATGTTATTGGCGTCCGAACGTAGAGCTACGTCAGGACACCTGACCTAATAATTGTTCCAGCTAATGGGCCAACATCTAGAATTACGATAAATGACCTTCCATTTCCACCAATAGAGAGAAGTAGATCATCATATCTATCAAGGGTGGAGCCCAAACACAAGGAAAGCCTCTTGAAAAGCTTGACTTATCCACCTCTTGCAAACACATATCCTGAAAACACAACTTCTCCCGTTTCTGTCAACTCCAACTTTGCATCCTTTCCTCCATATTTTGTTGCAAGAACATCCTGAAATAAGTTTCTTGGTGAACTTCCCGCCCATCTAAAGATTCAAATGATTTGAATTTGCTAGCAAAAGTTTGCTCTTATTGCTTTTTCCAGCCCTTAATTATACTAATTTAGTGTTATAATTCTGAAAAATCCTTGGTGACAACACTCTATAGTCCTTGATTGTCCACCTTGTAGAGGTTTGTAGTTACGAGCGAGTTGTGGCGTAATAAAGGATCTTGTTGTGTCCTTTTATGGCAGTCTTCGAAGTTGAAGGTTCACCCACATCACCAAGTATAATGTTTACTGATCTGGGAAGCATATCTATCACTTATGAATCAGCTTTCCTTACCAAAACCTTATACTCGGTGTTGGTTTCTCTCTTCCTTAGTCTTTGCCATTCATTTGATATATTCCTTAAACCTCAACAAATCCACTGCCATCGATAGAAGCTTCAATGCAGGGCTGATTGAAAACCCTGATAATGCCACTCCGCAGAGGAGCATCGATATCATCCTCAAGAAGCCCATTCTTCTTTAAAATTATGTTGAATAGTATTTTCTCGAAAGAATTGTTATAAAGTAAGAAGAACCGCTATCTAATTCTTGGATCCATATATTGTCTCTCCCCCTTTTGAAATACCTCTTGGCGAAGTGCCAAAGGATACTTGCTTGAATCTGCACATAAACTGTATATTAGCTCAAAATATTTTTTGTCCCATTCCAATGTAGTTGGTGAGAAGTTCCCATCTTCTTCTCCTTCCAAACTTTGTAGCTCTACCAAAAATCCCTCTCCTTCACCTTTTCCCCTCCTTGGAAGCGGCTCCAAAGGTGGCATCTCCTCTTCTTCACCCAAAATTTTCACCTCCCGATCCTCCCTCATCGAACTACTCATGATCTCATTTCCTTTGGATTCGGCCAAGGGAATCCCGGTCAAATCTTGGTTTGGTTTACTAATCAGAACCGTCAGTGGACTTTCGTATTACATCTCGATGAACTTCCTTAACATCTCCTCCACCCTTCCCAATTGATTTTTCATAGATGTAAACCATCCTTTCATGGTTAAGAACTTCTCCACGTCGGATTTAATTTGCTCTATCTTGTTTTCCAACGCCTCCATCTTCTTTGCTATCATAGGTCCCAAAAAAGTGCTCTGATACTAATTTGGTACGCCTTGAAAATAAAAACAAAAACAAACAAAAGAGAAAAACAATGTTGGAACACAATGATAGGGCTGATTTTTTTTATTATCTCTTAAACAAATAATGAAAGGTACAATTGATCTACTCTTTGAGAGGTAGATCGACTCTCCCACAAATCCTAAACATCGCTAGGAACTCACAATAAATACTAGGAAAATAAATTCAGCTATGATATATCATAGCTCCCACGATCCTCCTTCCATTAGGATCGGAAGACCCGAACGACATCCCCCTGCCCTAGATCTCCACCTACAACCGAAATCTCCTTCTCTTAGCCGCAAGCATCGGCCCATACAAGCCGAGAAAGAGAGAGAGAGTGAGAGTGAGAGAGGGAGAGAAGTAAAGATGTACCTGAGCCGACCTCCACTGCACTGATCGAACCCCATCCCGTCGCCCTTTGCCTGCCCCGACCAAATCCCATCTACCCGCCTCTGCTCTCCTCCATCCGATCTTGTCTTTGACCTGTACCGAACTCACCTAGCCACCTTTTTCTTTTCACACAACCATCTCCCTCCCTCTGTAAGCCGTCCGATCTCTTAGCCCTAGTCGAGCACTAGTGACCGAGTCTAGAGGGTAATCCCTCTTTCATTTCTTTTTACTGCATATGTATATATTTTATTATCATTATTATTCTTATAATTATTAGTACTAATTGATATTAGTATTAATAATAATGTTAATATTATATCATTTATAGTAAAATTATTGTTATTGTCATTATTAATGATATCATTAATGATGTATAATAGTAATATTATGATAATAATATAATATCAACATTAATATTAGTATTAATGTTATTACTTTAAAAAAAGAGATTTCCTTGCCTCGATCCACGTGCTCGCATCATCGCCAGTCGCCAAGGTATAACCTCCTAAACCTTGAGAAAATCCATCTCGACGCTTGCAGTGCGGCGAATAACCACCCATTTGCGCTTTTGTTAGCACGGCGGGAGGAAGTTCGTTGCGGTGCTCGTGGCGAGACGAGTTATCCCCTCAAAAAGTCATGTTTTCGGTGTTCGTGGTGCGCCAAGGGACCACCCATGCACACTTTTCTTAGCGTGGTGAGAGGGAACTTAATGCGGTGCTTACAGCGAAGCAGGCGATCCTTGTGCGCGCTTTTCTTAGCACGGCGGGGCAATAAAGAACTTAAAAAAAATTCTTTTAATAACCCATGCATGCCTTTCTTGGCGTGGTGGATGACAAACAAAAAAATTACCGTCACGATGTCTCACAAGCAACAACCGTGCACGTCTTTCTTCATGTGGTAGGTAGGCGGCCTTTTGGTTTTTCCCCTAAACAGGGGAGACGCCGGGAGGCTGCTGAAATTTTGTCTGAAATAAGACAAGGACTTGAACACTCACAAGGGACTTGGACAAAAATGATTGAACTTAACTTGGGCACAATTTGAGACAAAATCAAGCTTAAAATCAAAACTTAATCAAATGAACATTAAAGAAATGACAATGAACTTGAACTTGCTACTTGAACTCAAGCAAGGACTTGATTTGGACAACAAGACTTGGACTCAAGCTTGGACACGGATTTGAACTAAATGCACTTGAACTTGATATGACTTGGACAATTTGGACTCAAATTCGAATGAACAGGACCATGCTTGGACATTGAACTTGAGCCATACAAAATTAAGTGGAACTTGAGCTTAAATGGACTTTAAAGAACTAAACTCATAATGTTATGGAATTTGAAATTAGCAAGGATCAAATAAATGTGAACTTGACATTGGATAGATGAATGTCAAAGTGCAAATAGAGATTTGTAAGTAACATCAGTAAAATGTTGAATATCATTGGTGGTGAGCAACACTCCAAAGTTGAACTTTATGCAAGTGACATTTATGTCAATCTGTTAGACCGGTCCAGTGGACCGGTTCATCCGGTCCAGGCGAGACACGTATTTCGAAATCTCCCATCAGACTGGGGGCATTTTAAATATTTATTTGGGTCGACATTGTGCTATATGCCGAGATCCCCAAATAAATATTTAAGATCTTAAAGACAAAAAGTTTATCCAAAATGTCCCTACGAGACAGGGGACATTTTAAATATTCATTTGGGTCGACATCGTGCTATATGCCGAGATCCCCAAATGAATATTTAAAATTTTATATTCCAAATCTATTCCATTCTAGAATGTTCCTGCGAGACAGGGGACATTTTAAATATTTATTCGGGTCGACATCGCGCTGCATGTCAAGATCTTCGAATAAATATTTAAAATTATCAATTCAAATGTTCTTTTGTGCTAAAGAATAAACATACTTATTTTTTAAAGTATATGCAGGTGATCTTTCAAAAGATAGAGACAACATCTTCTACAACAAACCAAGACTTAAAAGTCAAGAAAGTGACTTTTGTGGCTACACACTCCTACAAAATTGAGCCGAAGAAGCTTGAAGTCTTTCGACAACCTGAAGCTTAATGTTCGAATGGGTGTAAAAGGTCGGATCCAACACGCCCAAATATGGCCGGATCGCTGGCAGCTCCGTCTACTCAACAAGCCATAAGAATGGCCGTAGTAGCGGAACCCCCACTTCGTCAACCCGTCAGTAGGGACTGTAGGAAGTACGAAAGCAAATTTGACTCGACAAGTTCAAGTGATTGTAGTCTACAAAATTCTCCTAAATGACTCGAGAATCAAAGTTCCAGTAGAAGGAGAGTCGAACAACCACCGAATATTTGTAGGCTCCAAAATCTACAACCACGAATGATGACTCCAAATCTACCAACTTCAGTAAAATCAGTATTGGGGAGTGTAATTCCCATAGCTCAAGTCTGAAGCCTGAATGGGTGTAAGAGGTCGGATCCAACAAGCCCAAATATGGCCGGATCGCTGGCAGCTCTATCTACTCAACAAGCCATAAGAAAGGCCGCAGTAGAGGAACCCCCATCTCAGCAACCAGAGGACGAAGAGCTGCCAAATCCCAGCTCTCCCGATCTGACGAACTCAAGTGATTCAGATTTAAGTCTTCTCAAGTGGTTAAGGATCAAGATACTACCTACGTTCGGTACTATCAACTGAATCCAGAACCTGCAAATCCTTCAACAAATCCGTAAAGCACAAAGCGAGGATCGAAAGAATTTTTCTTCAACAAGTCCGTCAAAGCACAAAGCAAAGGACCGAAGAAAATTATCCCAAAGTTCACACAAAGCCTTAGGCTGAACTAAGAGGATTCGTCATCAACAAGTCCGTTATGCACAAAGCTCTGGACTGATGACTTTTTGCCATCGACCTAATACAAACCTAAGGGTTTAGGTCATCGACATCTACTCCTTCAACAAGCCCGCCAAAGCAGAAAGCATAGGGCCGAAGGTACAAAAACTACCTGACAAATCAATAAAGACAAATCAGGTAATTCTCCAATCTCTATCAATGTCCACATCACAAAGCACAGGACGAAAGAAATCAGTATCTCAACCATCTATTGATACATCCAAGAGATCTATGCAGAAAGAAAACCTTAGTGTGCATCCAAGCAAAATTTTGGAGCTCCACTAAAGGAAAATCGTAGTGTGACATCCAAATAAATTTTTGGAGATCCACTAAATAAAAGCTCTAGTGTGACATCTATAACAAGTATCTAGAGATCCATATGGTCAATCAGCGTACAACAAACGTGATTCGCTCTAGACGCGTACCACATTTGTTGGGGGGCATTTGTTGACCTTTGTACAATACCCAAAAGAAACAAAATCAAAATCTTACCTTTCAGATCCATAAAACCTGTCAAAATCCCGCTGTTCGGCGCCGTTCAGTCTCTGTCCCGTGAAATCCTGCTCAAAAGCCGCGAGCTCGCCTCGATCGAGCGCCCAAATCGTCGTTAAATAGCGAGGGGTTGCTCGACCCTTCTCTGGTTCACTCGCCTCCCACAACCGAATCCCTCCAAGCTCTTCCTTCAATCCCCCCATCCCGCTCTCTCTGCTTCCACGACCAGAGCCGACCGAGCTCCGATCTTCCCTACCCGAAGCCGAACTCATCCCGTTCACCCTCCTCCTTCCTCTGTCCGATCCCTCCTCCGATCAAACCCCGATTCCTCCGCACAAAGAGAGAGAGAGAGAGAGAGAGAGAGAGAGAGAGAGGAAAGCTGATCCTACCTCTACCATTGCCGCTCGACTTCGCCTCTTCCACGACATTTGATCGGAAGCAACAACAGGAACCCGCTGGCTGAGAAGGTAACTTCTCCCTTTCACGCACTTGCTCGGCCAAATCCCGTAAGCCAGCCGAATCAGAGGGATAGAAGAGGGATTTTTTTTATTAGTTAATAAATATTAATTAGTTATTAATTATATATTATTATTAATTAATTATAATTATCAATTATAATTAATTATTGATTAATTATAATTAATTATTGATTAATTATAATTATAATAAATTAATCTTAATTAAACAATTAATTTTAATCAATTATTAATTATAATTATTTAAATAATTACGAGTAATTATTTATAATTAAATAATTTAAATTATAATTAATTATTACTAATTAATTATAATTAGTTAATTAATTATTTATATTTAATTATAATTAAATGAATAATTATGATTATTTGCTCTTGCCTCGATTCGTGTGCCAACCTCGATGACACTTGCGCAGGTATAACTTCTAAACCCTAAAACTTTAAAAACTCGTTCCCAGTACTTGCAACGCGGCGAACGACCAACTCATGCATGCTTTTCTCTAGCGTGGTGAGAAGGGAATTTGTTGCGATGCTTGTGATGGGACGGGTAATCAAAACCCCATTTTCGGCGTTAGTGTCAGACCGAAAAACCAACTCATGCATGCTTTTCTCTAGCGTGGTGGGAAGGGAACCCGGTGCGACGCCTAGGGCGAGGCGGGGTAAATTATAAAATTGCTTATTTTAAACTAGTGCCCGCAACCCATGCACGCCTTTCTCTGGCGTGGTGGGGAATAAAATAAATTACGGCCGCGGTGTCCTCTTCCGAGGGCACCTACCGTGCACGCTTTTCTCTAGCGTGGCGGGAGGCTCAATTTTTCGTAGTTTTCCCCTAAACGGGGGAGGCGCCGTAAGGTTGCCAAAATTTCAGGTAAATGCAAATCATATTTGGGACATTTTGGAGCTTTACTTGGACATTGATTGGAGCATCAAATAGACTTAATTCAAACTCAAACAATCTAATAACTTGAATGCAAACAAAACAAGAGAATGGCTCGAATTCAAGTGAACTACAGGGGACTTGTAAACTCGGACCGGATTGAACATAAGAGAACAATTTGGAACATGAACAGTTGAACTCAAGAGGACAAGGACTTAGAACAAGCAATAGACTTTATTTGGGACTCAAATGAACTTAACTTGGGCATAATTTAAGACAAAATCAAAACTTAATCCAGTGATGTTTTAAGGAATGAGAACTTGATTGAACTCAAATACAAAGAGCATTGACTTGAGATTGTAGTTTTGAACAACTACAAGAGGACTTAAATGTGAACTTGGACTCAAATTTGAACTTGATTTATACATCAAGTGAACCGGATTGAACAAAAGACATTAAGAACTTGAATTTGATACAAGGAATTTGTGAGACTTGAATTGTACGCAGAAGAACACAAGTGGGAATCATGGCAAATTGAGAAAACTTACAAATACCACTTATTCATAAATGATGAGGAAATTCCATACAATTGAGTTACTTAAGATAAGTAATGAATGATAAAGAGGTGCATTCATAAAGAATTTGTACTTTGATTACAAATGACTTGGACCCGAATTTATAACGGAACTACAATGAACCTACAACATTCGAACTATTGCAAGCAAACACACCAAGCTATAGAGGAGCTTTATTGCATATAAAGAGTTACCCACGTATGATAGTAGAAGTGCGTGGTAATATACTCATGACTGAAGTATTGAAGGGCACACAAATAAATGTGGCATACCACCTTCAAGCAGAACACAACACATCAATGAAATAAATAAGTCTATAAGGTTCATCATGGGAATCTTCCATAAATGCAATATCCAAACTACAAGTGGAAGGGATGACTCATGATGGTTATTAGGAATATGTCATGAATACATTGAAGTCTCTCAAACTCGCCCACAATCAGTCATGCAAGCAAATACAGTTCTCTCCCCACAAGTAGAAGGCTTCAATAATGCTGTCAAAGACCTATATATCATCTACACTAAATGCTACATACAAAAAAAATGTAGAGGAACAGTAGCAAATGCAAAAGCCTACGATCGGTTCTAGAAGACTTATATGTAAAAAGTGCTGACCACGAATAAAGGGACCATGTCTATAACAAATGCAACTCTCCGTACAAACAAAGGTATGAGATTAGTTAGTGCACTATGACTCGCCTACAAAAATCAACAAATAGTGCACGATAGTCTACCTGTACAAAGCAGCAAATAATTGATCCAGAAGCTGCTACTCCACGCCATCAGATATGCAATCTCCGTACATGCAGACAGAAGGCGTCTACAAATATTTCAAAATAACCCTACACGTGCACTGTAATATGTATACACATAAGTACAATAAAAGAGGAAAAATACAATCCCAAACCTGCATGGGCCCCGACGAGCGTGTTATTGGTACACACGTGACGTCTAGGGATGCTGCGCGGGTTATCAAATTTTGAACCCGATCCTCCTAAAAAGATAAAAGGAGTGGACAGGGTTCAATTATAAAATACCCCCAAATACCCGCAAGGGCCCCGGCGAGCGTGTTATTGGTACACATGTGACGTCTAGGGATGTTGAGCGGGTTGACAAGCGAATTTAGGTTCGAAACCAATCCTTCTATACGGGTCAATAGAAGTCGACAGAATTTGAACCATTAAGCAAATATAAAGTTGTGGCGACCGGTATATTTGCTTTAAAACATTCATATTAAGCCTTCAAGGCCTACAACAATATGAATTCACTAATAAATGCACGAAGCTTACGAAACCCAATCCTCAGTCAATAGCTCGACTGAGTTGACAAGGTTCAAGCTACAAATAAAAATGACCCCAAACACCCCGATGATGGCCGTGTTGAATGTAGATCTCAACCGGAGGGGTTCCCAAATACTTTCAATTGTCTCCCAAAAGTCCATTTCAAATACTCCAAAGCTCTACCTAAAATACCCATAAAAATTCAAAAATCCAAAGCTCCACCCAAAATCCCAGAAAACTCCACAAAACTCCCAAAAGTCCAAAATGTTTAAAATTGAAATAAATCCATCAAAAACTTAAAGCAAAATCCATCCACCCTCCGCAACAGTTTGCCGGGGGAGGACAAATTAAAGTTTACTTCAGCTCACAAAGAGCTAAATGCCTAGTCGAAAATATCACTAGGATCCATTCTCAAACAATATCTTGCCAGTAAGGACGTGGTACGTGTCATCTAACCGGTAGTTTCGCCGCCAAATGGCACTGCAGGTTTCTCTGAACCGAGTGGTTTTGCCGCCAAATGGCACCATATATAGCGGTTATGGTCAGAGCCAATGCGCTCTTTAGTAGCGTTAAATCCTTGAGATATGAATCAATATGATATGATCGATAGGGCACAAAGCTCTCTGTTAGCTAAGGTGAATTCAAATTTGTCCCCTTAGACAAACATCCAACCCAGGTCTACAAGGTCCCCTTGGACGAAGCAACCCATGGCTGCCGACAATGATCCTTCTGTCAGGTTGGGTCGACTACCTCCTCTGACTAAGTAGACCAGGGACCATGATGGCCCGGGACGACGGAACCATTGGATCTTGATCGGGTCCATCATCCATTCCCCCACCATCCGCTTTAAGTGCAAGATGGTGAAATTTCAAATTTTAAATATCAAATATTTCAACCCTTCAAATTTCCAATCTCCAAAACCCTTCAAATTCCATACCCATTGCTGCTACTATATGCTAGATACCATGTATTTCTACATATCTGATTGACGACTAGCCTTAATCGAAAGTTCTCTCTTGTGAAATCAGAACTCAGATCATAAAGTCCTCACAAAATGAGGGCGAAATCTCTGGGTAGTGTCTTATCTACAAAACCATCTGCCTTCCAAAATTTACCTCGGAACTTATTTGTTAAAACTCTCTCGCCGAATAAAAAGAAAAGCACGGCGGAAAGGCCGGGGCCGAATTTTCGGAGCCCACAGTTCCGCAATACAGTAAGGATTTTCAATCACCTCAAGGATGGCCACCTCCACCTTAAGGACAAGGTGGATTTTTGGGAGGGGAGTATTGTTAGACCGGTCCAGTGAACCGGTTCAGCCGGTCCAGGCGAGACCGGTTCAGCCGGTCCAGGCGAGACCGGCTCATACACGAACAGGGCGGAAAACTTCCGCACACTGGGATGCCGAGCGACCGCACGGTGTGCGGGAGCCAAATAGGAAAGAAATTTTGGGGAGTTAAGAGGGAAATTTGAATGTAGCGACTGTTTAGGGAATTCCTTTTGATTTGTATGCATTAAATAGTTGATTTTCCTAGGGTTTGAGTATCTTGAATTTGGCTGAAATTTGAGATCGCTGAGATTTAGGTTTTCTTTGGGCTCTTGGCGTTGCCAGAGATTTGGGAGAGATCGATCCTCCTCTCGAATTGAGGATCAATTGTATCTTGCTGTTTTTATTCATCTACTAGTGAAATACAAGCTTTCCTTAGAGTTTTATCTCAGATTTTCCTGGACAAGTGCTGTTTTTATGCTGTAAACAGCAGATTTCTGCTGTTTTCCTGCTGTGGACAGCCATTTGGCTGCTGTTTGTTCGCCGATTTTGGTTAGGTTACTTGCGAACTCAAGTATTTCCTATCACAATCATGCAATCAAATATGACCAAAAGAAATTCAGCATGTAATTTAAGTACAAGCAAATGTCAATAAGCGATATGAGCGGAGTGAGTGTGACGATGTTCTATGATCAATGTCAAGACACAAGCAGATGCAATGAAACCTGCAAGCAACAACAATCAACATGCATGAAGAAGTGGATGAACGCAACTAAGTTACCATACACTCAATGCCGATATACAAACACATAGATCTCTTGCAAGCAGAAGGTCATTGATCAGCACATCAAGTGCAAATGCCTACGAATGTGAAATGACCACATCAAAGTGTAAATTCCTACAAGCTACTATAGGGGAACTCTTCGCCCTTATAATGATCCTATCTATAAAAACGATAGTGAAAGCATCACTAGTGTGGTGGATCCTTTATAGGCAAGAGATAAAAGATCGTGGTGAATACAAGGATCTACCATCCGTGATGGAAAATGCATCTCATGCACAATAATATACATAGGCGGGTAATGATCAACAGTTGTGGATGTCATAGCACTCCTATAATCAATCACGATTCGACGGCCAATAAATCTATCACCCCCCCTTTTTTGCATGCATAGCTACATACGCTGTGTATTATGCATTGATAGTATGGGAGATCTTCTACAAATAAGAGATAGAAGATGCTGACGAATACGAATGATCACTATTAATGATGAGGGAGTCACCACATACACAAGAATGCTCCTACGGGTGATGATTTATAACGAGAAGTAAAGGCTAAAGTCTCTTTGTAGCCAACAACTACACAATTGAGATTAACACATTGGCCCGCTATAAGGAGAGGTGTGACACATTTAGCAAATGCAAACACCTACAGGCCGTTGTAGGATATTTGCTATACATGCCATCCACTAGTTAATACAGAAGATTTTCAACGGGTTTCATCATTTGCAGCAAAAGCAGGAGATTAGTTAGTGCACTACAATCGACCTGCATAAATCATGGAAGTAGTGCATGACAGTCTACCTGTACAAAGCAGTAAATAACTCAATCAAGAAGCTGCTACAAAATGACACCGGATCCACAACACTCATACAAGTGGAAAGAGGCGTGTTCAAACTCTCAAATGGAGTGTTACAAATGGCAGTTGCATGCATAACTGAAATATCTAAAATCCCCCCTGCACATGCATCGTAGTTTGTATACATATAGATACACTAAAAAGGGGGTATGCAATCAAACACCGGCATGGGCCCCGGTGAGCGTGTTGTAAGAACGCACGTGACGTCTAGGGATGCTGTGCGGATCAATAAATTTGAACCTGATCCTCGTAAACAGGTAAATATGAGTCGATAAGGTTCAACAAATAATCATAAAATGCCCCCAAACACCCGCATGGGACTCGGTGAGCATGTTATAAATACACACGTGACGTCTAGGGATGTTGCACGGGTCAATAAGTGAATTCAAGTTCGAACCCGATCCTGTTATGTGGATTAATAGGAATCAACAGGGCTCAAACCATTAAACAAATATACGGTTGCGGTGACCGGTATATTTGTTTTAATACATTCATATTAGACCTTCAAGGTCTATAATTCAGAGATTTCACTCACAATGGCATAAAGCCTACGAAACCCGATCCTCTGTCGACAACTCGACAGAGTCGACAAGGTTCAAAACATAAATATTTTCAAATGACCCAAACACCCCAATGATGGCCATGTTGAACGAAGATCTGAACCGAAGGGGTTAATTTCAAATATCTCAAGCTCCACCCAAATACTCATGAAATCCAAAACACTCAAAAATCCTAAAATCCAGATATTTAAAACTGAAATCTATCCATCAAATCACTCAAACCAAAATCCATCCACCCTCCACAAGAGTTTGTCGGGGTGGACAAATTAAAATTTACTTCAGCTCACAAAGAGCTAATGCCTGGTCGAAAATATCACTAGGATTCATTCTCAAACAATCTCCTGCCAATAAGGACGTGGTACGTGTCCTCTAACCGGTGGTTTCACCGCCAAATTACACCGCAAGATAAACGGTTATGACCCGGGGACCTCTGAACCGAGTGATTTTGTCGCCAAATGGCACAACAGATAGCGGTTATGGACAGAGCCAATTCGTTCCTTAGTGGCATCAAATCCTTGAAATTTGAATCAATAGGATATGATTGATAGGGAACAAAGCCCTTTGTTAGCTAAGGTGGATTCAAATTTGTCCCCTTAGACAAACATTCACCCCAAATCTATAAGGGTCCCTTGGACGAAGCAACCCATGGCTGCCGACAAAGATCCTTCTGTCAGGTTGGGTCGACTACCTCCTCTGATTAAGTAGACTAAGGACCACGATGGCCCTGGATGACGAAACCATGGGATCTTGATCGGGTCTATCATTCATTCCCCCACCATCCGCTTTAAGTGCAAGATGGTGAAATTTCTATTTTAAATATTAAATCTTCCTAAACCTTCAAATTTTTAACCTTTCAAACTTCCAAAATCCAAACCATGTTGCTACTATATTCCTGATATCACGTATCTATGGATATATCTGATTGACGACTAGCCTTAATCGAAAGTTCTCTCTCGTTATCGGGAGAGGTAATTAACTATAGGGGCTTGTGCCTATAGGAAACCATAACTCATATCATAAAGTCTTTGCAAAATGAGGGAGAAATCTCTGGGTAGTGTCTTATCTACAAACCCATATGCCTTCTAAAATTTACCCTGGAACTTAAATCCGTTAAAACTCCCCTCGTCGAAAGAAAAGCAACATCGAGCGGAGGCCGGGGCCGAATTTTCGGAGCCCACATACCTATAATCATATAGATACATAAAATAAATTCTTATCAATTTGATTTTCTAAAGAAATGAAACTTTAAAATTCTTTTTAAATTTCTCTCCTATTTGCACAAACACTATACCTTATTTACTTATTTCCTACACTTCAAAGTTCTGATACAATTATTTCTCAATTAAATATAATTTTTGAGCTTATGCATTTTGAAAGATTTTTAAATTTAAAATTTTGATTTCATATATAATGAATTTAAGATGAATATCTTGCCAATGCCTTGCTCAAAATTTTTTTATGAAATTATCATCTAATCTTTTGCCTAAATTCTATTTCAACTCGATCATAATTAAACTTTTGCTCAGTTAAGCAACTCTAACTTCATGACGAAAATTTCTTTATTGTTTAAAAGAAATTAAGAATTAGATTTATAAAATCACAGTTAAAATTCTAATTAAGTCTGACCTCTAATTATAGAAAGGATTTCTAGCCTCCCTTTGAAAATAGATGTCGAAGACATCAAATGCCGCATCGAAGAATGGCATCAAATTTAGCGTCAAAGGCATCGAAAGTTGGATGTGTCGAACGTCATTAGCAACAATGTCGTAGGCAAACGGCCGTCTTCTCTCTCTCTCTCTCTCCTCTCATTCTCCCCTTCTCCATCTCTCTCCTTGCCTGCATCTCTCTATGCCAGGTGAAAACTACGCGGGTCTCTTTATGTCAAATGCGCTTTCACTCACCTCTCTATCTCTCTTCGCCTTTACGTCCATAAGAACACAGAAATGAACTTGAGCTGCCGGTTCATTTGAACCGGTTTTAATAGCTTCTAATCTGGTTGCAGTAATCATGATCATGGGAAAAAAAGCATGCATATTTGTCAGATCTACTTGTAATCTTGTGAGGGTTTATTTTAAGGCATGAAAAACATGCTGCATCTTGATAGCTTAATGTCATCAATCTTTGTTTTAATGGTTTGTTTGAAAAGTGATCATAGATGTTACAAATTAATTCTTATCATTCAGGACCACACGGGAATATCAAATGCTGCCCCTGCTAATTGCCCATTATTAACATTGCAATTGCCCAAGGTGGATGGTGTCAGTGTTTCAGGAACAACTGCTACCACTGAAGCAAGAATTCATGACTATATCAGCAATCTTCGATTTTCCATATCGCCAACAGCTTTTTTCCAAGTCAGAATACTGTACTAGTATCGTCTTTAATGTTTTTGTAATTCAAACATTCATTTTATTGATGGCTCAAAGACTGCAGGTTAACACTCTTGCTGCAGAAAAACTGTATTCCCTTGCTGGTGATTGGGCTGATTTAAGTCCTGATACAATACTGTTTGATATTTGTTGTGGAACAGGAACTATTGGTCTCAATTTGGCTCATCGTGTTGGAATGGTAACGGCTAGATTTATTTTTACATTGTCAATTGAACCCAATTCTTTGCACCGTAAGATGCTTTTTTTACATTATCTCATCCATTATTATCATTAGCCTTATTCCAATTATTTGGGTTTAACTTTATGAATGCTCTTTTTTATTCATTTCTATTTAATGCTATTTGAAATGAACAAATCTATCCTTATTATTTATGGTCTATCATTTTCCTTCATAATCATTCTTATTCGACATTAATTTTATCTGTTGATTTAATGGGTGTATTTTCAGCACTTCGTTGTACATATCCAAATCATGTAAATCTATTTTCAATTGTATTATCCTCAATAGATGCAATTTCAACCATCCCTCTAATAATCATTTTTAAATTTATAATTCCTAATTTTGCCAAACATTCATTTTAACACTTTTATTTTTGTCACAATCAACTTAGCTGTGAAGAACTTTTTTAGTACTCATTACTTAGATCTACTTAGTATAGTTGATTTAATTTCAGTTTTACATTTATCTTTTAAGTCTCCATGATATCATTTTATTACATAATATTCCTAATGCATTTCTTCATTTTAAGTGCGCAAACTCAACTTCAGAAATTATATTTTCAGTTATATTCATATTCTTTCATATAATAGATCCAAATTACTTAAACGTGACACATATCACTCTTCTTCTAAAAATACTAGCTTATTATTGCTGATGTCATATCCACCAAAATTTCATATCATATACTTGTAGTACTACTAAATCTAAACCCTAATCTTCTAAATATTTTCTTCATTGTTTCAATTTTATTCTTTCAACATACATCATATATTAGAAATATGCCATTTGCACAAATATATAATATATACCAAGCCCCTCATTTTGAATTTTTTTTTTAATGACATCTTCATAGCCAATGCAAAAAGATATGCATTGGATATTGATTTTTGATATAATCCTATTGTAATTGAAATATTTTTGGCAACTCCACAACTACTTCTAACACAAACAAATACTCTATCATATATTTTTAATAATTTCGATATCCCTTTGACATACATTTATTAGTAATGCATACCAAATTAAGTCCATGTGTACTTAATCATGTCTTCTCAAAATTAGTAAAAGTCATATGATTTTTTTTTTCTTTATTCTTTTTAATTATCTAAACATAAAAATCACTTTCATTATAGATCTTCCTAGCTAGCATGAATATAAATTAATTCTCCAAATTTGATAGAAGCCATTACTCTCCCATAGTTTCATTTTATGAGTTTGACTTATAAATTTGACTTTTTTATAGTTAGCATAATTTTGAATATAACATTTGTTTTTAAATATTGGCACTAAGATGATTTTTTTAGAATTATTGGACATCCTTAGACTTCAAACTTTTGCTGATGTTAACAAGAAGATTATACCCCATCAGTCTCCAAATATCAGCATGTATTCGCTTGAATTCTAGATCTAGGTTTTATGTAACTTCTTTAGAGCTAAAATTTAACCTTATTATTTTAGTCATTATGTTTTTTTTCTTATTTTTGTTCTTTCGATGGTTAACTTAACCATGCACACTTGGTTCTACCCTATTTTCCTTGATTTGCTGCAGTAACTTTCCTTTCCACCATTAATGTGATGACCATTCTTTTCCATACAGCTTTTTTGAACTTCGGTCGAACATTTTCTAGTATTTGAAGATTTAATCTCTATTTGATATGATTTGACTATACTCGGCAGTGGTTGGATTACTGGTTTCAGCTTTTTTTAACAACACTGAAATCTAAAATGATGGCAGCTTTTCGTGTACTAGAGTCATACCTCACTGTTTTTTACATGCATTGCACATGTTGTATATTTGAACATCAAAACCTGTCTTACCAAGAATTATGTATAATAGGATTTGCAAATTCACGTCTTCTTTCAAATGTTGCTTTGTTTAATTTAAAAGATTTGTACAAAATATGTCCATATCATTCAACAGGAATGAATTTAAGGATCCATAAAGCCAATTCCCAAATGGTTATTATGAGAGGAATGATGCTGATGATTTTTTTTTAACTGTAATGTTGTTATTTTCTACTGCTTTGATTGTTCTCCTTTAAATTTCATTAGGTTGTGGGAATTGAAATGAATGAGTCTGCTGTCTCAGATGCAAACAGAAATGCAGAGATTAATGGTATAAAGAACTGCAGATTTATCTGTGGAAAGGTGGGTTTCGCAATGTTTAGAACTTAAATCTTCTGCTTCTTCCAATTGTGATTCAGTGTGCTCTAACTTTTTCAAATAGTGTCTTCTTGAGATAGATTGCTGGATTCTTGTATATAACATTGGTGGATTCTGCTTTAAAAGACAAGTATAATTGCTGACTGATTTTAATCCATCCTTACCTAGGAATACCAGAAAAATATGTAAATAAACTCATTGGCTTTTTCAAATATGCAAATATTTAGATAAAAAACATAAATCGCATGTGCGCCACATTTATATATCTATGTATTAGTTACAAGGGCTACTTGATTTTTCCCCGTGTATGTTAGAATGCTACCTAAGTCCTCAATCTAGTTTATATTTTTGTAACTAGTGCTGGATCTTGATCCAGTTGCTTGAAATTTAAGATATTTTGAGCTCTAATAATCATTTGAGGACAATAAAACCTTACAGCTCTATCCTGTACAATTCTGAAACTCAACACTGACTCACCCTCCTTATTTTTTCCCTTAAGTCTTGGGATATTGAGAATGTTCTCATCTTCATTGTATTTCCTTCTCTTGTAAACTCAAGCCTTCTCTCTCATAAAACCCAATCACTCTCATCTCATTCTATAATTTCTCTTGAGATCTTGACCTTGATGGGAGAAAGTTGGGTAGCAACTTCTCTTCCTCTCATCTCTCATGGAAACCCTAATCATATATGTCTCTTACAATTATGAGATTATTGGAGATCTAAGTGTATAATGCTAATTAGATCACATATTTTTGTGCTTCATAGCTTCAACGACTTTTATTTTTTATTTCATTAATCTATTAACGATGTTATATTTTTGTCTATCCAATTTTTGTCTCACTTCTCTAATTTGAGTTTCTTTAAGCATTATTATTGGAATTTGATTGTATTTAATTTTCATTAGTTTGTGCATTATGAATAGCTAATCATACATTTGATTCTTGGGATTTTCATCTGAAGTCTGGAGATTTGTTTATTTATACTTCTCTAGTTAATTGTTATGCAAATGTTTATTTTTTGAGATGTATTTCATTTCCTCTTTAATTTATTAGATATATTTAACTTATTTTTTAGAAACATTTTTTGTTATATGTTTTTTTTTTTTTTACATTTTAACTTTGTAAACCTGCTTTATTTCCATTTGCATTAGCCTAAATACTTAAAGGTTATCATGTTGCCCAGAAAGACTTTTCCTTTTTAGCCTCTAATTTCTTATAACTCGTTCCAAAACAGATGTTAATGTTATTGTTATTACAATTATCAATTTTTTCTGTATGATCATGAGTCTCCATTACTAAGTTCTTTCTTTTATTAAAAAATTGACGGTATGCCAAAGTTTCATTATAAGTTTACTTGATTTTGATTGTAAAACCTTAACAGCATTATTTTCAAGTTGTGAAAGGGATTAGTAAGCACTAAATATAGATTATGAGCTGGATTAAAATCCTAATAAAAAAAAGCAATCTGTGCTGGATCAAAATTAATCTTGATTTTAAGCTGCCTGTGAAGGATCTAATCTTGGATGTTGTTGCAGGTGCCGGTAAACATGAACTTAATGATTATATTCTTATGTTTATGCATTACTCAAATATATGGTATGAGAGCCGATTGAACTGTTAGATGAAACAAGCATTATAAATATCGTACTTTGTGATGGGAGCTGAATTAGTGTACACAATCTTGATTTCAAAGCATGAGTTCAACCCACCTCTCAAATCATTCCAGAATTATACTCCCTAGACACCCTACCCAATCAAAAAATGTGGAGATGATTATGTACTTTGTGTGGATAGATTAGTGCCATGTACCTTTCTGTTTGTAAATATTCCTCAGAGATTTTGAGCTTTTAATGTGCTTATATCCTTTCAACTGTGACTCAATAGGCAGAGGATGTGATGGGATCTGTACTAAAGGAGTACCTTGATGCACCAAAGCAGCATGAAGTGGTTTCTCCTAATCCAGGGAGCAATGGTGCAGTTATTGTTGGAAATGAAACAAATAAAATAATCTGCGAAGAAGACCTCCAAGATGATACAGTTGCGGCCGCCAATGTTTATGCAGCTAATCTGAGTGAGGCGGTCAATGTTTCCACCTCCGTGCTAGCCGCAGACGATCCGAGCACGGAGTCGATGCTTCCGTGTTTTGAGGATAGTTCCATGGACAAGCTTGCAGTCTCTACCAAAAGAAAAAATGTCGATGGGAGTTCAGAGCAGCCGCCGCTGACTGAAACTGGTGATTCTTCAACAGTCATCACAGCAGATATTTGCACAACCCAACAGGATGAAGGCAGCAGAGACGCGTCTTATGTTGGAAGATGTAGTAGTAACATACGTAACGATGGTGTCAAGTGTACACAGAATCTGGAAAACTTATTACCAGGAAAGAGTACGGTAACCGATGCAGCTGTGCATCAGTTCAAGAGAGTTGTTGCCATTGTCGATCCTCCACGGGTTGGACTTCATCCTACTGTGAGTAACTTTCCAGCTTCAGCTTAAAATTTGGTTCTTTTTACAAAGCATGGGATATTATTTTAACATTTTGAAATCTTGGAACCTTATGTTATTATAGGATTATAAGACAGGTAAAAAAAGAAGGATTATAAGACAGGTGTTTTTTCTTTTCCTGCGTTTTATTTGGATGCTTGAAGTTAAGATTATTTTTTTTGGAAATATGTTTATTAGGTTTTATTATATGGCTGAATGTAATTTGATATCAATATGAAACTCAACAAGCGCTTCCAAACTTCCTCTGAATTAGATTTCATTTTCAGACAACAACAACAACAACAACATCAAGCCTTTATCCCACTACGTGGGGTCGGCTACATGAATCCTTTTTCTCCATTGTGTCCTATTAAAAGTCAAATTCTCGTTTAAATCTAATAAAGAAAGGTCATTCCTAATAATTTCTAACCAAGTCTTTTTAGGTCTATCCCTACCTTTCTTAACATAAGTCAAATCTAATACCTCTACTCTCCTAACCGGGTTTTCGCAAGACCGCCGTTTTATGTGACCAAACCATCTAAGGCGACTTTCTCTAATCTTATCTTCTACTGGAGCTACTCCAACCTTTTCACGTATATGCTTATTTCGTATCCTATCTCTAAGGGTAAAGCCACTCATCCATCTGAGCATCCTCATCTCTGCCACACTTAACTTAGTATTATGCTTCTCTTTTAAAGGCCAACATTCGGCACCATAAAGCATTGCAGGCCTCACTACCATCTTATAGAATTTTCCCTTAAGTTTGAGGGGTACATTTCTATCACATAACAAGCCCGATGCATTCCTCCACTTCAACCATCCAACTTGAATTATGCTGATAATATCCCCATCTATTTCACCATCACTCTGAACAATAGATCCAAGATATCTAAAACGTGTACTCTTATTAATGACTTGATCGCCCAAAGTCACAATCCCCTCACTAGGTCTATTACTACTAAAATTACACTCCATATATTCTGTTTTAGATCTACTCAAGCGAAAACCTTTAGACTCTAAGGTTGACCTCCATAATTCAAGTTTACCTTCAACTCCCTCTCTAGTCTTATCAACAAGAAGAATATCATCAGCAAAAAGCATACACCAAGGTACATCCTCTTGCAAATGTCTAGTGAGAACATCCATGACTAAAGCAAAAAGATATGGGCTTAAGGCTGATCCTTGATGTAACCCAACCGAAATAGGAAAATACTTGGTCAATCCACCTTGTGTTTGAACACAAGTAATAGCTCCTGCATACATATCTTTAATGATTTGAATATAAGCATTATTGACTCCTTTCTTTTCAAGAACTCTCCATAGCACTTCTCTTGGAACTTTATCATATGCTTTTTCTAAATCAATAAATATCATATGTAGATCCTCCTTATTTTCTCTATATTTCTCCATCAAACCTCTTAATAAATGTATGGCTTCCATAGTCGACCTACCCGGCATGAATCCAAATTGATTTTGAGAAACATTAGTATCACGCCGCAACCTATGCTCCAAAACTCGCTCCCATAGTTTTAAAGTATGACACATTAACTTAATACCTCTATAATTCGCACAATCTTGTACATTACCTTTATTCTTAAAAATAGGAATTAACACACTCATTCTCCACTCATCTGGCATTTTCTTAGTCTTCAAAATAGTATTAAAAAGTTTAGTAAGCCATGAAATTCCTTCATCTCCTAAGCATTTCCACACCTCTATTGAAATATCATCAGGTCCAACAGCTTTTCCACCCTTCATTTTCTTTAAAGCCTCTCTAACTTCAATTTTACTAATACGCCGATAAAAACATAAATCTTTATTTTCATCTAGGGTGCTAAGGTCACTATAGTCAATCTTATTTTCACAATTTTCATTAAAAAGTTTAGCAAAATATCTCATCCATCTTTGTTGAATATCATCTTCTAAGAAAAGTATTTTTTGATCTTCATCTTTAATACACTTCACTTGAACTAAATCTTTACTACTCCTATCTCTTTGTTTGGCTAACTTATACATATATCTTTCTCCCTTTTTAGTATCTTATCTATTATATAAATCACTAAAAGCTAATGCCTTTGCATCGCATATTGCTTTCTTAGCATCCTTACGAGCCACTTTATATATTTCCCAATTATCAGAATTTTTAAAATTAAATCAATTTTTATAACAAAGCTTCTTATTTTTAATTTTTTCTTGCACATTAGGATTCCACCACCAACTATTTTTACTATTGTGAGCTTTTCCCTTTGATACTCCAAGGACATCTTTTGCAATATTCTTAATATCACTAGCCACTTTTTCCCACATAATATTAGCATCCTCATGCACAGACAAAATCTTAAGATCTAAAATCTCATTTTCAGACTCAATGGGTAAAAATAAAAATTTTCTTTCTATGCCTTACAACCAATCTCATGAACCTTTATATGTGACAGTGATTACTTTTATTTTTGGTTAGGTTCTCATAAAAAGGCATCAACTCCCTCACCCCCCTCTTCTTTGCCTCACACTTCCAACTAGGAAAGAATTCTAAATCCACAATTTCTTATCTGGCAGTCATGACTAGGGGTGTAAATGAATCGAGTCGAGTCGAGTATTTGCCTAATCAAGTTAAGCTTGTTTAACATTTACTAAGTTTGAGCTGGAGCACGTTTATTAGGCTCTACTCGTTAAAAATGTACATGCTCGAGCTCGTTTAGAAAGCTTGAGTTTGAGTCAATTGTTGAGCTCAATTCCTTAATTTTTTATTTTTTTAATGTAGAATTAATTTAAAAGTATTAAAATATGTTATAAAATGCTAGTTTAAATAAATTATTAAATATATTTTAATTTAATCGAGCAGCTCAATGAGCTTTCAAGCTGAACGAGGCTGGGTTTGAGCTCATGCTCGAACTCATGGCTTGATAAGCTCGATTCATGAGCTCGTTAGTAAGTTGAGCTCAAGCCGGCTCATGATAGCTTGATATTCATATATTCTCGAGTTTTTCACCATAGAAACCAGCATCGAAACTTTTCAGTGGTTTACTCTTTTCTTTTTTCAACAATTTATAGGTGATTAAGGCTCTGAGGACTCATCCACGAATACGCCGGCTTGTGTAAGTAAACTCTTTGTTTCGTCATTTCTGATCTTTTGTCTATATTCTCGGAATCTCTATGGTGGGATAAGGATTTGATCTAGCCAATATATGCAGAACTACTCTTGTATGTTGTGTTAGATTAAATCCCAGCCGCCCGGATGAAATCCGACGGCCGTGAATTACCTCAACTGTAGAAAATCCAAACCCTACATTGTCTACCTTTTAAGGAACCAACTCTAACCTTTTCTGTCTACCCAATTGCTGTTCTGGCCATCAGCTACATCTCCTGCAACCCAGAAACTCTGGTTGCCAATGCAATTGAGCTATGTACACCTACTACTGATAAACTGGGAAAAGGTAAAGGAAACAGAGGATGGAGGAATATGAGCAATGCTGGTTTGGCGAGGTATAGGGTGAAATCTATGCCGACCTCCGAGGCCTTCCGGCCTGTAAGGGCCATGGGTGTGGATCTGTTTCCACACACACCTCACTGTGAGATTGTGATGCTACTGGAGAGGTAGGCTTCGTTTGGGATGACTTTCTTATTGATTTTTATACTAAAAAATTACTTTAAAAAGCAGTAAGAAAGCCATCCCAAATGAAACCGTAGTGCGCCTACTGCGATGGTTATGAACATACCAACGCTGCAAGATGGTGATCTTGAGATGAAGTCCTTAGCTATGGATAGGAGGTTCACAAATCAAGTAATGAGCATCAGTTTTATGAGGTATTCTGCTCCTCTTTTTGTTCTTTATTTGCATGGGATTGTAAGACTTTTGTCTGCAGATGAGTAGGTTACATCTTTGTTGAGTAATTCTGTGATATTCTGATAGAAAATAATGTGAAGAGGAACACTTCAGGAATTCCTTTGCAGGAATTTCAATGGGCTAAGGGTACTTTGAATGATGTGTGAGTGCATAATATGCATATTTATATATTGTGGCTTACTTGATTTCCTACAACTATTTTGTCTTTTTTTTGTCTTAGATTTCAAAAAGCTATTTTAAAAAGCAATAAAAAAGCTATCTCAAACTAAACTTTAATATTGTGAGTGCTTTATATAATCGTGTTGTTGTGGTAAGAAAGTAGATTTTGATGAAATCATGTTAAGATTGTTCTCTCAAGTCTTCAGTTGTTTGGTGGTTAAAATATTATAGTATTAATGAATTGATTGAATGATCAAAATTGATATTGTTTTGGGATATTTATGTTTATAATATTATATCTTAATTTTAATTAATATATGATTGATTAAAATGATAATTTATTTATTAATGAAATTGTTAAGTAAAATGTTCATAAATACTTTTCAATTAGTTATTAAATAATTATTAACAGATAGTTGTCTTTATCCTTCTTATCTCAACTATTGGAGAAATTATTCTGTGCAGAGACCTGTTAAGAAAAATTGTCTGGATTTGTGAGCGTATATACATTGTACATAATGCGTGTTCATAGATGTGACATATTGTGTATGTTATGCATACAGTGTGTATACTCATAGTCCAAACGATTGTTCCTATCTAAGCTCTGCATAATAGCCTTTCGATTTGAGAAAGAATTAAGTATGCCTTATTAATTTTAAACCCCACAAAGCCATGATTTCATTTTCATAAGCAAAACAAATGAAAATAAAATTATTATTTTATCTACAAACAACAAAATATGAAAGCAGTTCACTTCAACTTTTCACCAAATTAAGGAAACCTTCCTTCTATTAGTAATAAGATTCTTTCAAACAAACAAGTCTCCTAATAACTAAAAATAGCACAATTTTGAATATACACATTTCACTCCACCTTGAACTACAATCTTATCAAATAATTGATTATTATGAATTTCAAATTTATTATATTTATTTAAAATAAATAAATTCAATAATTTTGAAATTCATCATGATCAACTTTTGGCTAAAATATATTGATACAAATTTTTTTTCTTATTTAATTTGATTTTATTAGTAGGGCTAAGCATTCATTGTTGTGGCTCATGTTGTTTCTCCTTCTCTCTTCTGTCTGAACTGACCTAACAATGAGGTTGCAGATCATCCTCACCCCTGCAGTTCACCTTTATCTCCAGCAACCGATCGACGGGCTGCCGGCATATTGGGCATCGGTTTGTCTGATACCTTAGAACCTTTGCACAGTCACTGCACAAGCACTGTAATGGAGAAATGAAGCCAATTAAAATGTGAATGACAAAGTAACTTGTGCTAGAAACATAGATCACTAGCTTAAAACTTTAGTAAATCCACAGTATCCCATATTTCATAGAGTAGAAAGGGGTATATAGCTAATACAGAGGCATGTTTATTTAGATTTCTTCACAGCCATCATTTAATTAATGTCACAAAATGCTACAACTTTTCAAAAGTATGTTTAATTAAACTTTGATGAATGACAACTTATTGAATAATGGAACTTGGACCCTTCTTAGAGGATGAAATAAGTTTTCCTATTAATACCCTATCGGGCTTAGCTGAGTTGGTGGGCGAGCGTGGTTGGGAAACCCCCAACCCACGTTCGATTCCTCTCTTATGCGGCGCGACACCTTAAGTGTTGAGAAAATAACTGTCCCTGCACCTGTGGGGTGGTAGTCCCACTGAGGGATTAGTTACGCCGACATACGCCACTTTTGAGAGTGACAACGGGTAGATAACCCCATTCCCACAAAAAAAAAAAAAAAGTTTTCCTATTGGGCATACGAAGGATTTCCAATAAAAGTTCCTTTTCTCACTATTCTCTCTAATTTCTCGTTGTTCTATTTCTATCATCTAAATTCCTCTTCAAGCAAGTTAACTCAACTTGTCAGTCTCAACTTCTCTATAAGTAAGAATAAACACGGTGTTAACATGTACCTTAAACATGTTTTGTATGCCCTACAATATGGTCATCATCTAATCTATCCTTATAACAGAACCAAAAATCATAAAATGTGGCACAAATCACAGTTAAACTTGTAAAGTAGTAAGCATAAACACAAATTTCGACAACATAGAAGTTCAGAAACTTAGAAAAAAAAAAAAAGAGATTCGAGTATACAGTACCATATGCCTGCATGGGAGGACGGTGGTGTCTCTTAGTTCTGAAAGACAAATCACGCATTCTTTTCCCGCATCATTCCCATCAAAATCTCCATCAACAGAATTGCCTATTCCATAGATTTCTTGAAGCTCATATCTGGTTCCATTCACCCACAAGATCTGCTTTACAACACGGACTTGGTATTCACCACTCTCCTTCTTCTCAAACACAGCCTGTGTTATCTGTGAATTTGGAGTTACCATGTTGTTAGTTTCTGCAGATCCTTGTTTGTCAATTGGGAATGCTTCAGCTTTAATTGCCAAAGGGTAAACTTCTGTTTCTCCTTCCTTTATCAATTCAAAATCCTCAAACAATGAAAAGTCAATTCCAGTTCCAGGTGGTTGTTTGAACTTCTGGCCAAGGCCATCTTTGAATGAAATAATAACCGGAGCAAGCAAGCTCTCCTTCATCGGCATAAGGTTACATTCAAAGCCTTCTTTGGCAAAGAAGAGAACTGTAATTCTGTTCATGGATTGAATGGAGATTTTCAGAGAGTTTGGCCGTTTAAATCAATAAGAGATAGAAGGCAATGTTTCATCTAAAAGTAAGAGAAGAAAAATGGTTACTTTCGAAATTACAATTTTAAAGATGAAAGCAAAATCAAATAATGAATGCATTTCAATCCTAAAGACACAACTAAGAAAATTAAAACTGATTTTGAGGCTTGGGGGTGGGATGAATAACGTGCAAGAAGCCTAAGTTCTTTCGGTGCCACCTACAAGAGAGTCACATTAGGGTCCGTTCCTGCTATATTGGTGCCTGATGATGGCCATGTTGATGGTGAATCTTAATTAAAGGGGATTGTATTTATATAAATGCCCCAAAATATCAAAGTAAATTATTATTGGATTTAAATTTATCCAATAATGTAAAAAAAATAATAATAAAATATAATTTTATAGTGAAATTTAATATCTCCTAAAATTTAAAGTGAAAATCTAACCACCTCCTTAACCATTTATCAAGAATGATAAATTGATATAATCTCAACTCATAAAGAGCAAATATTTTGTCAAGTGCATTGTTGCAATTCATTCATAAACAATCTCTAATCAATAAGAATATGTCACGTGACACCATTACATTACTTTCATGGCCAGAGCCTATATGTTTACCAATAACTAAAAATTCTTAAGTAATGATTTACAGAGTGCACTCGATAAGGCATAGAGCCCTTAATCAGCTAAGGTAAACTCAAATTTATTCCCTTATACAAATATCCACCCCCAATCTATAACGTACCTTTGGACAAAACAATTGATGACCGTTGAAAAAGATCCTTTGGTCGAATTGAGTCGACCACATCATCTAACTAAGTAGACCATGTACCATGGCAACCCAAGACAATTAAATTATAGGATCTTGATCCCTTAGTGTTATATCTGATGAGTAGTCATAATTAAAAGTTCTCACTCACCATCAGGAGAGGTAATTAAACATAGGGGCTTATGTCTATATGTGGTATGGAACCATATCATAAATTCCTCGCAAAATACGAGTGAAATCTTTAAGCAATATCTTATCTTAAATATAATTTTCCTTCTAAATTTGACCCAAAAAATTCTTAGAACCCTCCCAAGTGAGAGACAAGGTGTGTACTTTCGAAGCCTACACATATATTTAACAGGCCAAACACAAAAAACGCCTTATTCATCTTTGTCTTTGCAATAGCTTGATTTTATTTATATATACGTAAAAGTATGCATAACTATGCATGAATGCATGTTTACTTATATGTTTATATGCATCAATGTACATATATATGTACAAATTTTGTATATTAATATTTATATATGCATATTTGTATTCATAAGTATACATGCACGTAAATTATATATGATATTCAAGTTAACTTTATGTACGAGCACAAATTGTATTTGACTCAACGAGTCAACGAGTTGAAGAGAAATAAAAAATTCTGTCTCTTTACTTAATGAGACGAGATTAAAAATACTTGAGTTCGCTCAAACTTATCTTATTTACACCCCTAGTTCATATTAGCTAGTATGAGAGGATATGATCGACATGAGCAAAGCAGAGTTGGGTGATGAAGCTCATATTAGTTGGATGATTTCTTCCATACCCAATCAATTAAGGGAGTCAAAGTGGTCAAACGTTTTTGAGTCCTAGTCCTTAAAGATACGGCATCCTCATTTAACATAAAATAATATTATTGCATTTAAATTATAACAATTGTGACGTAATTTTTGGATACTGGTGCTAATCTTTAAACAATTGACACCTATCGGTTCATATGAGGATTTTTGGATTGTCAGGCATCCGTTTTGCAGACCAATTTTGCCAGAATTTTCTAAATTAACTGGCCTATTTATAAATTTTTTATATAAGTTTTAAGCCCAAAATGATTTATATGAATTTTAAACTGAAAATTGAATAAAATAAATTATTATATTATTATTTTTATATTATTTTATTATAAACTATTTTTTCTATTCACATAATTTATTAAATCCCTTAATCCTCTTCGTTTGGCCAAACATAGAAAAAAAAGAGAGAGAGAGTGAGGAGAGAAAAAAAACTTGGGATTTAGAGGTCGTAGAGCGATTTTCGTCAATCGATCATGTTGGAAAAATTTGTTTGTCTCATGGTAATGAACAATTACCCTGTCTCCGATTTCAATAATTTGTATATTTTGTATTTTATGCATTATAATTTGGTCAAAATTTGCAGAAGTTGCGATATCATGATTTTTAGCAAACATTCACCACATAACTTTTGGTATTTGATAAATGTCATCAATATGAGCATTTTGACAGAAATATATTAAAATTTTAGCAATTAAATTGGAAGCTATGATTTTTTTAAGTATATACATGTAGACAAATTTGATAGATTTCTTTGCATTTTATGATTATTATATTTCATATATCATTGCATAGAAAATATAGCATTTGCATGTAAACTAGGAAGGCTAATTATTAACTTTAATTAATACAAGTTGACTCTTAAAATATAATACCCTACGCAGGATGGTCAGCAGACGGGCTTTCCTTTAAAGAAAAGTTTAGTGGTGTAATCTTAATTGTAGCTTGTAACCAATTGACAAAATTAAACTAACGGATAGAAGGTGACAACTCTTAAATGATTAATAGAAATAAATGAAAGATAAGATTAGATTGATAAATAAATATGACAGAAAGCAGATGAAAGGATGAAAACACCATATTAAAACTAGATGTTTTGTCTTCCTTTTATTAATTATATTTATAGTTTGATAGCTCTCTTTTGACTTTACTGATCCTATTGAGTTTATTATTGATTTTTGAGATTTTTATTACTCATATTAATTTTTTTCCTTGCATTAAAAGTAAAGATAGATTTTTGATTATTTGCTAGGGTTTTATGCTTATTATGTGAATTTTTATGATTTTAGGTCAGAGAATGGGTCAGAACCAACTGGAGTGAGATTTATAGGAGAATGAGTTTTATCCTCAAGTTTTCTTTTAATTTTGTTTGTACTTTCCCTTATTCTTTGTAGTAAGAAGTTTGTGATAGAATAGTAATCGTACTTATCTCCTAACTATTACATATTGATTTTAGGAGAATGAATATATTAAAATATTTTGATATATATGATTGTTAGTTGCTTTCACTGAATATAGATTTATTATTTTGATGATTTATAGAAGCTCTGATTGATTAATTAAAAAGATAAATAAATAATTTTTTAAATTTAATTCTGGGACATTACACCTTAATGAAGGCAAGAAATAAGGCATTACAACCAATCCCGAATTCAAGTGGTCTATATATCCACAAACTCTATGGGATGCATCAAATTTTATCTAGAGCGCCGACATGTTATTTTGAGATTTTTTTATCATCAATTAAGATAAGTCAGATTTTAGGCATCAACTCAATATTTTTAATTTGAGATATGTATGCACGTAAAAAATTATCTGAAGGGTTAACATGTTATTTTGAGATTTTGGGGCATCAATTCAGGTACGTCTAGTTTCAGGCATCAACTCAATACTTTTAAATTGAGATGTATATGTATGTAAAAATTTATGACCAATCAAATAAGAATTTTTTATGACCCCAAGTTTAGGGGTATTTAGGGTTTAAAACACATTTAATCCCTCAATCCCCAGCCCCGCATCTCAGCTCATGGGTTTGTCGAAGCATGCCCAATTTTGACTATCAACCAAGAAGTTTAGGGTTTGAATCTGGTACATGTGATGTGTGTTTGAGTTTGTTTTAATCCGCTTAAATGTCCCAAAAAAAGTTTGTCAAAGCATAAAAGTCTTTTAAACTAATTCCTCCCATTCGTCAGAAAACATGTAAAAGAGAATAAATAACCTTTACCTTCCGGCCACAGTGGCATCAAAGGTGAAGGCCACAAGATACCTGCCGGGATTCTCTTCATCCGGCTCAATCATCAGAGTCTCCTTTTTGATATTAACATCATTCCTTATCGTCACCGCTTTCTGGTGCTCAACCACTGGAGTCCGCGGCGACGGTGCTGGGCTGTAGGGATTCCTCCATCCCTGGTGGTAAGCAGGGTGATCACCACTGCTTCGGTGGTGATGATCTAACGGCGCCGGCAGCTGGGCGAACAGCGTCTGAGGTGGGGGTAAATGGTAGTACTGTAGAGTATTAGGGTTTGGATATTGACCGTATGGCATAACCGCAGCAAATATATAACGATTACCGGCCGGCACCTCAGCCTGCTGAGGCGGTGGAAGGCTGGCCGGGGTGTTGTGATTATGACTCTGGTTTCTCCGGCGACCATTGCCCCCGCTACTTCCCACGTTACCCATTCCCGTCACTCTCCCTCTCTTGCTCTCTGGCTTGGAGTGCACGGATTAGGTTGCAGGGATCATCAAATCAAAAAGCATTACAGTTGTACGGGCCAAACCCCGTGAAATCGCTTGAAAGTCTTTGGAAGCATTGATTGCCAAGATCGAATCCCGCCTACTCCGCCAGCACCCAATAATTCCAAAAAGAACAAAAAACAATCGAAAAGGCGCCATGAAAACGAAAGCCCCACTTCAGGGAAATTGATAGTTAGAAGCTATGTGGAAGACGAGCCAACTTTGATTGCGATAATGGAATGCTGCGTAAATCTCCACCGAGAAGGACATTTCAATCCGTGGAAAGCATTTTGGAGCGCCCAATGCTTTGCAGACTCGTCGTTCGTTTCTCCAATTAATTTGGCTATTTTTTATCAGAGAAATTAAATATATTATTATTGTCATATTATTTTTAAGATCTTTTCTTAGGTTTCATTTGAGACTTGATACGTCATCACAAAATAATCTTGATTGAGCACGAATCTCGAGGCAAAATCAATCCGAAAACTTCAAAAATTAATTTCGGGAGCATATGAACTCCGATTTCAACAAGCTTACAGTCAAACTGAGCGTCTCAGAAATACGAACCCAACGACACCAAGATCAACTCAATCCGAGCCCAAATGAGTCCGAATCAAGGGTTCAAAGCGCTGTTGGAAGGTTCAAACCACAATTTGAGTTACCAAACGGTCTCCGATTTTGACGAGCTTATACTCGAATCGAGCGGCTCGACGAGACGAATCCAACGAGCCCAAGATCATCAAATTCCGACATCATTAAGGCCATCAAATGTCCAACGAACGGTGCATGATCAAAAGATTCGATATCGACCGTCCATTCAAACCACTCCCTGTTCGCCCTTGATCTCACGCCTATTTACGGGCTATGCCACTCCAGAAAAACTATAAATAGAGCCCTCATTCTACACCAAGGGGCTCAAGTGAAGAGAGAGAAGAAGAAGAGGAGAAAGGGGAAAAGGAGATTCCTCACCTCCTCGACCACCGCCGGAGCTCTTCCTGCCGCCTAAAGACGCCGGAACTCTGCCGGATTTTCAGGAAACGCAGGAATTCTGCACAACTTTCATGAGATGCTGAAATTCTTCCCAATTTACAAGAGAGTTCCCTCCTGACGCCGAAACTCCGCCCAAGTGAAGACGGAGTTCTCCTCTGCCACCAACGACGTCGGACTTCTACCCGACGTCGGACCTTCACTCTTCGCCAAGTCTCTACCCGATGCCAGACTTCTACCGGTTATCGGACTTCGCTGGACGTCTATGCGAAGATGCATTTCTTTCCATGGCTGGACTTCTACCTGACGTTGTCCTACTGATCTTCGTCGTCAGACTACAATCCTTCCGACCCCCGTCGCCAGCCGACTACGGTCCTCCTGACTTACGTCGCTCGCCGACTATAGTCTTTCCGACATCCGCCGCCCGTTGAATACGGTCCTCCTGACTTATGTCACCCGCCGACTGCAGTCTTTCTGACCTCCGTCGCCCGCCAACTACGGTCCTCCTGACTTACGTTGCCCGCCGACTACAGTCTTCCGTCGCCAGCTGACTACGGTCCTCCTGACCTACGTTGCCCGCCGACTGCAGTCCTTCTAACAAAGCGAACATGTCAATAGTGATTCTTTGTATTTACATCATGTAATGTACTCCATAAGATGTACATCAAGCTAACCCCTTCCACCAAGGAAGGGCCTCATTTGTAATCGACTGCAATACTAGTGGATTCGTTCAAACTGGGCTAGGCCCCGTGGTTTTTCCCCCCTTTTTACAGGGGTTTTCCACGTAAAAATCTTGGTGTCTCATAAATGCTAGACCCTCTCTCCTTATCTGATTGCGTGCCGGATTTTCGTACAATACTAAGACGTTAAATATGATATTTCTCTACCGCCGCGAATACTCCTGGACGCAACAGTTTGGCGCCGTCTGTGGGAAACGTGGTTCCCGACTGGGGGGCAACTTTTGCTCCAATCTCTAAAGATCACACATAGCATCAATATCATAAGAAGCAGATGCGGACTGGGGGGCAACTTTGATTCAAACCAATAGATCCTCCAATACCTTCAACACCAAGTTGATATTTCAGGAATATTCGAGCAAATGCAAGGATACTTCAAATCAATTACAAGCTTTATACAGTCCAATGTTGGACTTCTACTCCTCTGGCAAGGTCTTAACCTCGACCTCAAAAAGACAATAACGGTCTAAAGATAGACTTTCTTCACATTTGATTCGGGATATACGTGGCGTTCGCCCCCTCCCAATCAAAGCAAAATCAATCCCAGGGGGATTCGATTCGACCTCTTCCACACAGGTTAACGTCGTCGAGCAAAGGCTCCGACATACAACCTCGGAAAGGTCCTACATCCATGGTGGATTCTCTCGGCCTCTTCCACACAGGTTAACGTCGTCGAGCAGGGCTCCGGCATACAACCTCGGAAAGGTTTCACATCCTTGGTGGATTCTCCTGACCTCTTCCACACAGGTTAACGTCGTCGAGCAGGGCTCCGACATACAACCTCGGATAGGTCTTACATCCTTGGTGGATTCTCTCGACCTCTTCCACACAGGTTAACGTCGTCGAGCAGGGCTCCGACATACAACCTCGGATAGGTCTTACATCCTTGGTGGATTCTCTCAACCTCTTCCACACATGTTAATGTCATCGAACAAATGCTCTGACATACAACATCGGATAGGTCTTACATCCTTGGTGGATTCTCTCGACCTCTTCCACACATGTTAATGTCATCGAACAAATGCTCTGACATACAACATCGGATAGGTCTCACATTCTTGGAGGATTCTCCTGACCTCATCCACACAGGTTAACGTCGTCGAGCAGGGCTCCGACATACAACCTCGGATAGGTCTTACATCCTTGGTGGATTCTCTCGATCTCTTCCATACAGGTTAATGTCATCGAACAAATGTCCTGACATACAACCTCGGATAGGACTTCTACCCGACGTCAGACTCCTCCCTGTCGTCAGACTTCTGCTCGTAGGAAGACTCCTACGCATCGTCAGACTTCTGCTCGCCAGCAGACTTCTACTCGTCGTCAGACTTCTGCTCGTCAGCGGACTTCTACCCGACGTCGGACTTCTGCTCGTCAGCGGACTTCTGCTCGTCAGCGGACTCCTACTCGTCGTCGGACTTCTGCTCGTCAGCGGACCCCTAATCGTCGTCGGACTTCTGCTCGTCGACAAATCTTCGTCGGCTTCTACCCGACGTTGAACTTCTACCCGACGTCGGACTTCTGCTCGTCAGCGGACTTCTACCCGACGTCGGACTTCTGCTCGTCAGCGGACTCCTACTCGTCGTCGGACTTCTGCTCGTTAGCGGACTTCTACTCGTCGTCAGACTTCTGCTCGTTGACGAATCTTCGTCGGTCTTCTACC
Source organism: Dendrobium huoshanense (assembly GCA_016618105.1). Taxonomy (NCBI): domain Eukaryota; kingdom Viridiplantae; phylum Streptophyta; class Magnoliopsida; order Asparagales; family Orchidaceae; genus Dendrobium; species Dendrobium huoshanense. Next base: position 32,217,517 of record CM028353.1, on the reverse strand, counting down.
CGACGTTGAACTTCTACCCGACGTCGGACTTCTGCTCGTCAGCGGACTTCTACCCGACGTCGGACTTCTGCTCGTCAGCGGACTCCTACTCGTCGTCGGACTTCTGCTCGTCAGCGGACTCCTACTCGTCGTCGGACTTCTGCTCGTTAGCGGACTCCTACCCGACGTCGTACTTCTCCCTGTCGTCAGATTTCTGCTCGTCAGCGGACTCCTACTCGTCGTCAGACTTCTGCTCGTCAGAAGACTCCTACGCATCGTCGGACTTCTGCTCGTTAGCGGACTCCTACCCGACGTCGTACTTCTCCCCGTCGTCAGACTTCTGCTCGTCAGAAGACTCCTACGCATCGTCGGACTTCTGCTCGTTAGCGGACTCCTACCCGACGTCGTACTTCTCCCCGTCGTCAGACTTCTACTCGTCAGAAGACTCCTACGCATCATCGGACTTCTGCTCGTTAGCGGACTCCTACCCGACGTCGTACTTCTCCCTATCGTCGGATTTCTGCTCGTCAGCGGATTTCTACCCGACATCGGACTTTTGCTCGTCAGCGGACTTCTACTCGTCGTCAGACTTCTGCTCGTCAGAAGACTCCTATGCATCGTCGGACTTCTGCTCGTTAGCGGACTCCTACCCGACGTCGTACTTCTCCCCGTCGTCAGACTTCTGCTCGTCAGAAGACTCCTATGCATCGCCAGACTTCTGCTCGTTAACGGACTCCTACCTGACGTCGTACTTCTCCCTGTCGTCGGATTTCTGCTCATCAGCAGACTCCTACTCGTCATCGGACTTCTGCTCATCAGCAGACTTCTACCCGACGTCGGACTTCTGCTCGTCAGCGGACTTCTACCCGACGTCGGACTTCTGCTCGTCAGCAAACTTCTACTCGTCGCCAGACTCCTCCTCGTCGACGAATTTTCGTCGGTCTTCTACCCGAAGTCAGACTTCTTCCTGTCGTCGGACTTCTGCTCGTCGGCAGACTACTACGCGTCATCGGCTTCTCGCAACGCATTCTCGAACTCTCCCCTTTGACTCCACACTCGATCGTTGACTACTAACGGGCTTCAACTCGATCGTCCATCGCCAACAAACCTCCGCTCAGATGAAAAAGAGATCCCGTAGGCTTCTGCGCGCAAGGAGGGGCACTAAGTCGAGCAGGAAAGAATTCCAACTCGCAAATAGCGGAAGCCTCAACCGCCAATAAGCCGGAGGGGGAGGAAGAAATCCCGTAACTCCTGCACCAAGGAGGGAGCGCTAATTCGAGCGAGGGACATTTCCCACGCGCAAAACAGCGGTAGCCTCAATGTCAGAGAGCCAGAGGGAGAAAGGAAATCCCGTAGGTTTCTATCGCCAGTAAACCGGAGGGAGAGGAAGGAAATCCCGTAGGTTTCTATCGCCAGTAAACCGGAGGGGAAGGAAGGACATCCCGTAGGTTTCTATCGCCAGTAAACCGGAGGGGAAGGAAGGACATCCCGTAGGTTTCTATCGCCAGTAAACCGGAGGGGAAGGAAGGACATCCCGTAGGTTTCTATCGCCAGTAAACCGGAGGGGAAGGAAGGACATCCCGTAGGTTTCTATCGCCAGTAAACCGGAGGGGGAGAAAGAAAATCCCGTAGGTTTCTATCGCCAGTAAACCGGAGGGAGAAAGAAAGAGAAGTTGCAAATTCTTCAAAGGCCTAAGGGATCTATTTATAGGTTTTGGAGAAGACATGAGGGAGTTATAGCAAATTTCGAAATTCCAAAATTTTCTAAATTTTTTCTGAATTTTTTGAATTTTTTTGGGATTTTTTCGGAATTTTTTGAACCTAAAAAGAGCAAAAAACACTTAATTTTACGCATGTGGGGCCCACTTGAGGCGGTGGGCCGAATGGCCTCCTCCCCACCGTCGAAACGGCGCGTCCAGCGCACCAATCCGTGGGAACTACGCGTGGATTGCGGCATGTGCATACGGGAGCGCGACAACACGCGCAACAGCCGGCCGCGGCAGCGGCCGGCGCGCGGCAGCAGCCTGCCCGCGGCAGCAGCAGGTGCCAGACTGCGGCAGAACCTGGCTAGCCCGGGTTAGCCCGGGTGCGGGTGCGGAGCACCGCGCGGGTCCAGCCGCGCGCGGTCAAACCGCGCTCCGCGCGGCTCATTCCGCGCGGTTCCTTCCGCGCGGTTCCGCGGGAGCCGCCGCCGGCGAGCGGCGGCAGGCCGGCCAACCGGCCGGTTCGGCCGCCTACATGTGTCCGGGCCCGATTTTCGGCCCGGACGGTCCGATTCGAACGTTTTTGGGGTCCTCGGACCCGTTTTTTCGACGTTCCGGACTCAATTTTGGCATTTTCAGAGCCGTTCGGGGCTTCTACAATCCCGATCAATCCTGGGTCACTCAGAAAAATTTTCCGAAATTTGTGACACATATTTTCGGACCCCTGAAGCTACGACGTCCGAAAATAGGGGGGCAACTGATACGTCATCACAAAATAATCTTGATTGAGCACGAATCTCGAGGCAAAATCAATCCGAAAACTTCAAAAATTAATTTCGGGAGCATATGAACTCCGATTTCAACGAGCTTACAGTCAAACTGAGCGTCTCAGAAATACGAACCCAACGACACCAAGATCAACTCAATCCGAGCCCAAATGAGTCCGAATCAAGGGTTCAAAGCGCTGTTGGAAGGTTCAAACCACAATTTGAGTTACCAAACGGTCTCCGATTTTGACGAGCTTATACTCGAATCGAGCGGCTCGACGAGACGAATCCAACGAGCCCAAGATCATCAAATTCCGACATCATTAAGGCCATCAAATGTACAACGAACGGTGCATGATCAAAAGATTCGATATCGACCGTCCATTCAAACCACTCCCTGTTCGCCCTTGATCTCACGCCTATTTACGGGCTATGCCACTCCAGAAAAACTATAAATAGAGCCCTCATTCTACACCAAGGGGCTCAAGTGAAGAGAGAGAAGAAGAAGAGGAGAAAGGGGAAAAGGAGATTCCTCACCTCCTCGACCATCGCCGGAGCTCTTCCTGCCGCCTAAAGACGCCGGAACTCTGCCGGATTTTCAGGAAACGCAGGAATTCTGCACAACTTTCATGAGATGCTGAAATTCTTCCCAATTTACAAGAGAGTTCCCTCCTGACGCCGAAACTCCGCCCAAGTGAAGACGGAGTTCTCCTCTGCCACCAACGACGTCGGACTTCTACCCGACGTCGGACCTTCACTCTTCGCCAAGTCTCTACCCGATGCCAGACTTCTACCGGTTATCGGACTTCGCTGGACGTCTATGCGAAGATGCATTTCTTTCCATGGCTGGACTTCTACCTGACGTTGTCCTACTGATCTTCGTCGTCAGACTACAATCCTTCCGACCCCCGTCGCCAGCCGACTACGGTCCTCCTGACTTACGTCGCTCGCCGACTATAGTCTTTCCGACATCCGCCGCCCGTTGAATACGGTCCTCCTGACTTATGTCACCCGCCGACTGCAGTCTTTCTGACCTCCGTCGCCCGCCAACTACGGTCCTCCTGACTTACGTTGCCCGCCGACTACAGTCTTCCGTCGCCAGCTGACTACGGTCCTCCTGACCTACGTTGCCCGCCGACTGCAGTCCTTCTAACAAAGCGAACATGTCAATAGTGATTCTTTGTATTTACATCATGTAATGTACTCCATAAGATGTACATCAAGCTAACCCCTTCCACCAAGGAAGGGCCTCATTTGTAATCGACTGCAATACTAGTGGATTCGTTCAAACTGGGCTAGGCCCCGTGGTTTTTCCCCCCTTTTTACAGGGGTTTTCCACGTAAAAATCTTGGTGTCTCATAAATGCTAGACCCTCTCTCCTTATCTGATTGCGTGCCGGATTTTCGTACAATGCTAAGACGTTAAATATGATATTTCTCTACCGCCGCGAATACTCCTGGACGCAACAAGACTATTTTTTTTACGGCTTCTTTAAGCAATATTCTAACATAAAAATTTTCAATTTAATAAATTTTTACTAAAAATTCAATTTAGAAAACAATAAAAAAGTTATTAAAAATGAAGCCTAAGGGCATCTCCAATGGAGAACTCCATTTTTCACGCCAAAATACTGCAAAACGCAAAAATGGAGCAGTGCTGCTCCAATCGAAAGCCATTTTTTTGCTTCTGCGTGAAGGTAACGATCCTTCTACTTTGGCGCGTTTTTCCGGTTGAGAGAGAAAATTAGCATGGGTGAACTGGCGTTGCACTGTTCACCCGCAAGCAAATGGCAGATGTTTTGGCGTTCGGCTGGAGCGACCGAACAATGACAAACGCTCGTTTGGCGTTCGGTTGGAGATGGTCTAAGAATCAGTTTATCTTTGATATGTATATATTAAATAGGAGGATTGAGATCAGAGCAATCATTAGTGTTTTGTCATGTTGAGGTTAGGGTGTAAGTGAATCGAGCCGGTTTAAACTCGATTCGTTAATAAACTCATGAGTCAAATTTATCGAGCCACGAGTTCGAGCTTGAGACTATAGTCAAGCTCACATATTATATGAGCTTGAGCTCAAGCTCAAGCTCAACTAGGCTCATAAGCTTATCAAACCGCCCGTTTAAATTAAAATATATTTAAATCTAATTTTAAAATAATATAATAAAAATATATTAAATATTTTTAATTAATTTTCGAGTTAAGCTTGAGCTTTCTCAACGAGCTCAAGTAAACGAGCCGAGCTCAAGCCTACTAATTTTCGAATGAGTCGTGCTCGAGCTTAACAAGAGTTAAACAAACTTAGTTCGATTGGGTAGATACTCGATTTGACTCGACTCGTACACCCCTAGTTGAGGCCCTTGAGAAGGAGCAATTATTACGTCCGGTCAAAACCGAACGTATCTGAATGTATACCGAGCAATACCGAACGCTCAATACCGAGTTTTAGGTGACGTGGAGCGTGATTATTAGTCTATGAACGCGTTCGGTGACCGGACGTAATAATTGCTCCTTGAAAAGAGTCAGCCGTGAGAGGAAGAAGAAGCGCTATTATGTTGAACTGATCATATATCATATATAGAAATATAATTTGAATGAAAATAATTATTCTCCATAATTTTGTATTACAAATTTTGTATAATATTTATAGACATAAAATAGTGAAGAAAAACTGAAAAAGAAATATAAATTAACATGTGTGTGTAAATGCTAATTTACTAAAAAAACCATCTCAAACGAAGCCCGCGTCTTTTGGACCTTTGTAGTTATAGACATGTTTTGAATCATGAAGCCATGCAAAAACGGTCATGCATGCAAACTTCACTGAAGATCCAACCTACATTTTATTTACATCGATAAACCCCTCCACCCTTTAGTCTGATTATTTGAAGAAATTATTTAGCGTGAACATCGAATCATTTGGAGGCGAATCAGAATGAACTATGTCAACCGAACAACATTCATATCCGCACAAAATAATTTTAACATTATTTGGATGACTATTGGTGGAGGCAACTTCTCCAACTTTAAGATCCAAGTTCAAGTATATACACATGAAAAATGCGTTACAGTTTAAATAAATTAATATTATTGATATTTTTTATATGAATTAAATATTTAAGTGTTATAAATAACTATAAAAAATTATGCATTAACTATCTGAATATATAAAATTTGCATTTGTTTATATATGTTGATCTTTTTTTGGGATTTTAATTAAATTTCACAGAACAGAGCAAAAAGCTTGACAAATCAGACCTTCAAGCTGCATTCCTCTTGAAAGCCGTTCATCTTTATTAAATATTATTTATTGTACAACTCTAGATGCTCTTTTTTTTGTTTTATTTTCTTTCTGCTGCCAAATTTTTTGTTTGGGAACAGCAGAAGTGAACAATGGTGACCATTCCGGTGCTATGTTGTTTCATGAGCAGGAAGCTTCGACGGCCAAGCTCTTAATGACTCTCTCACATGGGTCGCCAAAGATGTTGATGGAGACACTGATGCTGCAGCTCTTCAAACCAAGGCATCCCTATAAAAATCAAAAGGGGAGAGTAATATATGCATTTGTATTTACAAATGAGAGAATAGGGGTGTAAAGGAGATGAGCTTGGGCAAGCTCAATTGTTATTCAGATTGGCTCGGCTCATTAAGGTTTCTTTTGGGACGGCTTTCTTATTGTTTCTTGAAGTAACTTTTTAATACAAAATTTTTTGTTTTTTAGTAGAAAGTTCCTTTAAGAAGCAGTAAGAAAGCAATCCCAAACGAAGCCTAAGCTTACAAACCAAAACTTTTTCTTTATGTTTGCCTTGTTATCTTATTGAGCCAAATAAGAGTTGTTCAGAGATTAAGGATTTGTTTGGGACGGCTTTCTTATTGCTTCTTAAAGCAACTTTTTAGTATAAAAAATTTAATTTTTGTACTAAAAAGCCTGTTTTAAGAAGCAATAAGAAAGGCATCCCAAATGAAGCCTAAGTCTACTTAAAGGTTATATATAAAGTTTTGGGTCTTACTCAGTGAAGAAGAAAGCTTCATTAAATCACTTCTAAAAAGAAGAAAGCTTCACCAATTACCTGTTTGACAACATCAAGGGCTCGAACACTTCTGCACTGACCATGACTAAAGCTACCACATTGGCCAGAAGGAGTCCCAAAACTTGCAAAGCTTATGGAAGAGATGAGCTGATTGGGATATGGACACTCCAACTTGAGCAGAGCTGTTGAATTCATGGTTATCTTCTTAAAAGAGAGATTAGATTCGACCAATGGAGCAGGATGTGATTCTGATACATGCCCACATATGCTTTTAACCTGCTTAATGGCAAAAGATATTTGCTCTGGATTTCCACCCATTTCTTCAAAAAGAACAAGCGTGTTGCTCCCAGACTGAACCAGAGAGCGAGGCAAATGATACCTGTTTGATTGAGCAATTCAAAGCATAAATTTTGAGGACTATGAAGAATTTTACAGCACTGGTGAAATATATTTGGTTCTTACAGTTGTTGAGAAGGTTTCCCACAGTTTTTCTGGCACTTATCAGAGTTATAAGAACCTTTATAACTGCAAGAATTACATCCGTTTTGTGGAGCAATATTAGTTGGCCAATAGCGGCCAATACTCTGCCCATTAATCCATGCTTCTCCCTTTCCCAACCCTGTGAAGTCTATTACAATTGGATCATTTCCCTCAGGAGCGCTGAAGCTTGACTGCAAATCATGGAGTAAAAACAATTTGTCACAAATCATTGTAGAGTTGGTTTTCGGTAGAGTAGAAGACGAGCTTTCAAAAGATTCATAAAATTTGCTGTTTGGATCATGTGGAAGTGAAAATTCATGACACATGGCGTTTAATCTCATCAACTTTGCTTCATTTTTTTAAGCTAACAACAACAATATCAAGCATTTATCCCACTACGTGGGGACGGCTACATGAATCTTTTTTTTCCATTGTCATGTTAAAGAGTCAAATTTTCATTTAAATCTAATAAAGAATGATCATTTCTAATATTTTCTAACCAAATCTTTTTAGGTCTACCTCTACAATTCTTAACATAAGTCAAATCTAATACATCTACTTGCCTAACCAGGTCATCGAAAGATTGCAGTTTTATGTGACCAAACCATCTAAGGTGACTCTCTCTAATCTTATCTTCCATGGCAGCTACTCCAACCCTTTGACGTATATGCTCGTTTCATATCCTGTCTCTAAGAGTAAAGCCACTCATCAACCTGAGTATCCTCATCTTTACAACATTGAACTTAATATTATGATTCTCTTTTAATGACCAAAATTATGCACCATAGAGTATTGCAGGTCTCACCACCATCTTACAGAATTTTTCCTTATATTTGAGGGGGACTTTTCAATCACAAAACAAGCCCGATGCATTCCTCCACTTTAATCATCCAATTTGAATTCTACTAATAATATCACCATCTGTTTCACCATTTTTTTAAGCTAACAAAGAAACAAAATTTTCCATGAAATGGAGGCATGTCATTAAATGGATAATATTAGCTAAGATTCATACAAATATATCCAAAGTAAAGGAAGATGACAGGCAAAGGGTTATTATTCTGATACAAATTCCCCAAGTTTACCTTGTACCAGATCAATGGTTGATTTTTTGGAATGCTAGGAAGTGAGACCCATTCTGATGAATTCACAGAACTGCCATACAACCCTGACTCCTCTCCTTTAAGACCAACCTGCATTTGCAAAAGGGCAATTAATCAGTTAAAATAAATGTACAAGGATGAGGATTATATAAGTTCCATGGAAAAATCAGAAAAGCACTTCAGCTTTTTGAGCCAATACTAAGGCTTCGTTTGGGACGACTTTCTTGCTGCTTAAAGCGGCCTTTTAATAAAAAAATTTTAATTTTTTATAAGAAAATTGTTTTAAGAAGCAGCAAGAAAGTCATCCCAAACGAATCCTGAATCAAAAATAAACTTTCAATTGCACGTATGATATAGAAAAAGTGTTGAGTCTAGAAAAATATAACTTCTTTGAAGAGCTGGATAGTGGACCCAAATTGTGATAAGAATAACAAAATCACCCCGGTTTCTCAATAGAAAGAGAATCATACATATTGTTTTCAGGATTGTGATATTTGATCATTGAGAAACAAACCTGATATGTCCACTCTGCAGAAGATAAATCCAGGGTGCCACTTTGGCCCCTAAGCTGTACAGGACCAGTAATTCCAGCACCAGTGAGGTCAAAAAATGCTCCATAGTTCTGAGAAAAAAAGGAGAAAAAAATCAAATTATCATAAGAAAACCTCCATCTCTGCCAGGTGCCAATTGCTCCTGATATCTCGAGACTCATCTCCAAAAGAAGAAAATTACAGCATCAAAATTACTAATCAACATGTTAAGACAGAAACGTTATGAATGCTACTATTACATCAAGTAAAAGATGATAATAACGTAACAATTTCTTTCTTGCTTGTAATTGCACAAATTACCTGTAAGCCAACCGTTGCACTCAAGAGATCAATTTTATTGCTTCCTTGAGTGAAAAAAATGGGCTTATCAAAGGTAATTTTTGTCCCTTGGGCACTTCCTGCAGCCGATGATAAAATTAGCTCATGAATAATTTGGCCTAGTTAATAATATTGGATAAACAAGGGTTTTTAGCATATTGAGGAAGCTCCATTGTAAACATGCTGTGCTACTTGGTAATAATGGGCTGAATTACAATTTACATTAGTGAAAGGAACAACTGTCAATCTAGTTTTCATTGTTAGAATAATTAAATATAATAATTATATGAGACGTAGTAATAATTATTTAAGTATATATATATTTAATTATATAAACCATTAAGGAGCCCGTATATTTGAATTATTGAAATTTAATTATTTATATTTAAATCCTATTGGTAAAAAAGACATAATTTGATCAATCGTTTATGAATCGTTTGATCAAATAACTCCTATGAGCGGTTATTATAACTAATTTGTAGGAAATAACTACCGGTCCTCTCTCTCTCATGAAGGGAGTTAGTTTGTTTCATAGAGAATTAACTCATGAAAGAAGAAAATGAAAGGGAAAAGGGAGAGAAACCGTAGTTCAGAATTCAACGAATTCAACATGAATCAAGGTATGTTTTCTTCCGATTAAAAGCTTGTGAAAATCATCTTGTTAAGATCATGTGGATTTAAAACTTATGTAAATTCATGTTTAGTTTCGATTTATTTTGAAATGCAAGTTCTTGCAAGAGTTAGAGAACTCAAAATGCATGTTGCAAGTTCTTATAAGAAAGTGAGAACTTTAATCTTATATGAATAAAGTTCTTGTAAGAATTAGAGAACTCTTAATCTAACATTCATTGCACCACTGAATTTCTTTCTTATCCCAAATTCTCTCACCTGAATGATTCCCATTAACGAAAACATGGAGGACATGTCCAAGTGATTCTACATGGAGAGTTGATTGTAACGTGCTACTAAGAAAAGATTCATTTCCATTTATGTCAATACTGCAAAACATTAGTTACACATAAGTTACCAATGTAAACAAAAAATAGTAATAAGAGTAGTCTGCAACAAAGAAAACGTCAAGTTCACCTTATTGAATACCAGAGATAATCACTACTGTCAGAAGTGGTGTTTATCTGTTCCTGTAACCCTTTTTGTTTGAAGGCATTGCTCTTTGATATACCAACGGGCTCATTAACAAAAGCCCAATCTGATAGTGAAACAATAGAGGAAGCAGTTGCTTTATCTGAGGCCTGAGTATCAGAGGTCAGATATAAAGCTTCCACAGTGGTAGCTTGAGAGTTGATCTGCAACAAAATTAGCATTTTTTAAATACAGTTTTTAAGAAGCTTTTGCTAACCTTGAATTTATTAAAGAGTTATGAAGGAGAAGAGAAATTATGTTGTAGAATGTAGAAGGCAATGAAGGTTGAGAGACAAATAGAATAATAGGAGCATCCAATTGGGAATGAGCAGGTGTAGAAAAACTTCATCTCTGAATCTGTCAATAAATTCTATAATAATGATTTTAGTTATTCATGAAGATCTATAGGGTTGCAGTTGACTAAAGAGAATTAGCACAATCAAGGGAAAGGAATGAAAATAATACTTTTAGAAAGTGGAAAGAAGTTGTAGAATATAAAAGAAATAAAGAAATGATAGAGACAAATCAAGAAGATAGTGAAGAATCCAATTAGTAATGAGCCCAAGTAGACATTATGATGGTTGATATGTCCATATGTACCACATTAATCATCAGATGATAAGATGGTTACTTGATCTGTTCATATCCATAGGGATGTACTAATAATCACCCAAACAAATTTCCCTGGAAATATTAGTAATTATAGCCTCATAGTTTAAAAACAATTTCCAAAGAGCAGAACTACCAACTAACTAATCACCCATTTATAGTTTATACATATATGGGAGATTCATCTTACACAAGCACACAGAACAACAATAAAAAATATACATTGTTCTATTAAGCAAAACCTTGGCGCCACCATATTGACCTTCTTGATGGTGTTCAAATCTCCAAAACATCAATTTGAGGGAAGAAAACCAAATTAGTTGGTTTATTCAAAGGTTCAAAGCTCGCTCTGTCCTCCAAATGATAGAAAAACAAATGAATTCTGCCAAGGAATACAGGAATAACCACCAAAAATATTTCCTACACAGTTTTAATAAAACATAACCCCGCAAGGGATTTTCTTTGATTAGTAAGCCTCCAATGGAGGATACAGAATGTCCTAACTAATCCATCCTGACCTCTCTTGAAACCTTCTAATGGTTGCACAAGGGATTGGAGATGAAAGTGTGGGTTCCAAATATTTGCGCGCCCTACCTTGTCCACTAGGAGAGTTTTAGATGTCTTATGGGTTAAATTTTCAAAAGGAAAATTAAATTTAAGATAAGACACTATATAGATATTTCCAAACTTGATAATATTGTTTCAGATTTGTCATAAAAGCAAACTCCTGTAATGAATTACCGCTCTCGATAATGGAAGAGAACTTTCGATTTAAGGAAAGTCATTAAATAGAACCTAAGTGCTTGCTATTTAGCAGTATGATAGGTACCACTTGAGTATTTCAAGTGATTCCTATCGGATCTAAGCCAGATCACTAATAATCCGCTGTTTTCTATGGAAAACAGCCACCACGCACAACAAAATAGTGAAAAATCTGAGAAGAATCGTAGAGAAAATAAGAGAAACAATTGCAAACGATAGAAATCTCACTAGTCGATGCAAAAGACAATAAAGATACAAGTTTTCCTTCAATCCGAGAGGAAGGAATTACTCTCCAACAATCTCCGGCAACGCCAAGAGCCCAAGCAAACAAACCTAGAAGACAAATCTCTTTTCAAAATCAAGATGAAAAACCCTAATCCCCTCATAACTCCCTATTAATATCCTCTAATACAAAATAATCGCAAAAGGACTTTTCTACCCTTCCTTCTCCCTCCAAAAACACTTAAACCATGTTTGAATTGCAAGCGGACCCCACCCCAGCCCCCTTTCCTTCTTCCGCCTGTGCTCTGGCCCGCGCCTGTCTCCGCCTCACGTAAACCTGGACCGGCTGGGCCGGTCCAGGATGAGCCGGTCCATGCTGGACCGGCGTAACATTACCCCCCTCCCAAAGTACCACCTTGTCCTCAAGGTGGAAGGTCGGAAACTGCTCTGCAATCCTCTCCCATGGCTCCCATGTGGCCTCATAATCTGGGAGGCCGCTCCACCTAATCTTCACTTCCTTTTCCCCCTTCGCATTGATGCGCACTCCTTCTACTGCTATAGGCTCCAGTGTCACTTCCATGTCCTCCCTCAATGTGCTGGGCAACTCTGGGCTTACTGCATGCTCCCCCACCACTTTCCTCAGCTGTGAGACATGAAAGACGGGGTGTATTCTGGCTGTTGGAGGAAGCCTCAATCTATATGCCACCTCCCCGATTTTCTCCTCCACTTCAAAAGGGCCAAAATATCTCGCTGCGAGTTTCTCATTTCTCCTTTGGGCCATAGTCCTCTGTCGGTATGGTCGGAGCTTCAAATAGACCTTGTCCCCGACTCCAAACTGTATATCTCTCCTTTTGCTGTCCGCCTGCTTCTTCATAATCTGTTGGGCTCTAAGTAAGTGTCTCTTGAGCTCGGCCAACACCTGATCTCTTTCCTTCAAATGCTGATCCACTGCAGATACTGGAGTGCTCTGATGGCTGTAGTGTACCAGATGTGGGGGATCCCTACCATATAACACCTTGAAAGGTGTCATCTTAGTAGCCGAATGAGACGAGGTATTGTACCAGTATTCTGCCCAGGCTAGCCATTTGGCCCACTGCTTTGGTGTATCTGACACGAAGCACCTCAAGTATGTCTCCAAACTCCTATTCACCACCTCCGTCTGACCATCAGTCTGTGGATGATAGGCTGTGCTCCTCTTCAATACGGTGCCCTGCATCCTAAACAGTTCCCTCCAAAAATGACTCAGGAACACCTTGTCCCTATCAGAAACAATGGACTCTGGTACCCCATGCAGGCGAACTATCTCCCTCACAAACGCAGCTGCTACCGACACTGCTGTGTACGGGTGTCTCAAAGGAATGAAATGAGCATATTTGCTCAGCCTGTCGACCACCACCAGTATAACTGTGTAGCCTTCTGATTTTGGGAGTCCATCAATGAAGTCCATAGTAATCTCCTCCCAAACTTTCTCTGGTAGGGCCAGGGGCTGCAGCAATCCCCCTGGTGCCATTGTCATGTACTTGCTCCGCTGGCAAGTATCACACTTAGCCACCATTTCCTCTATGTCTTTCCTCATCCCCCTCCAGTACAATTCAGCAGCTAACCGGCTATAAGTTTTCTGCACTCCTGAATGCCCTCCTATGGCACTCTCATGAAACTCCTGTAACAGCTGGGGAATATGGATGGAAGACCTAGGAATCACACTCCTTCCCTGATAGAACAGTCTTTCTCCCACAACTGAATAACCCGGGTGGCTGTTCTCATCTGCTAACACCTCTTCTTTGATCTTCCTTAACTCCTCATTCTGAATGCTCTCCTCTTTAATGGCTCCCCAATCTATCAATACTGGTACTGATACAGCGATCCCCTGGAGCTCCCCCATACAGCGTGATAAGGCATCCGCTGCCTTATTCTCTAGCCCTGGTCGGTAGTGTATCTCGAAATCATATCCCAACAGCTTGGACAACCACCTCTGGTGCTCCTCTGTGACCATCCTCTGCTCTAACAAGTACTTCAGGCTCCTCTGATCAGTTCTGACAATAAAGTGTCTGCCCAATAAGTAAGGTCTCCACTTCTGGATGGCCAGTACAATCGCCATCAGCTCTCTCTCGTAGACTGACTTCAGTCTAGCCCGGGATGATAGGACTTGACTGAAGTAAGCTATGGGCCTGTGCCTCTGCATCAACACTGCTCCCAATCCATAGCCTGAAGCATCTGTCTCTACCACAAACACTGACTGAAGTCTGGCAGAGCAAGCACTGGCACCGTCGTCATGGCCTTCTTCAGCTTCTCAAAGGCCTCTGAAGCTGCTTCTCCCCATAAAAATCCGTCCTTCTTCAACTGCTCTGTCAGAGGCCATGCTATGGCGCTGTATCCTCTCACGAACCTTCTGTAATAGCCTGTCAGTCCCAAAAAACCCTCTGAGTCCCTTCAAAGTCTTGGGTTGAGGCCACGCCAGCATTGCCTCTATCTTGGATTGATCTGCAGCCACTCCCTCCTGGGATATCACGTGCCCCAGGTACTCCACCCGTGCCTGAGCGAAGTCACACTTCTTGAAGTTGGCCTTCAACTGATGCTCCTTCAGTACACCCAACACCACTCTCAGGTGCTCTAGGTGTTCCTCCTCAGTCCTGCTATAAATTAGGATGTCATCAAAAAATACCAACACAAACCTGCGGAGGTGTGGCTTGAAGATCCGGTTCATCAAAGCTTGGAATGTTGCCGGAGCGTTGGTGAGGCCAAAAGGCATCACCAGAAACTCGTAGTGACCCTCATGAGTCCTGAAGGCCGTTTTCTGCACATCTTCCTTCTTCATCCTGATCTGGTGATAGCCTGACTTCAGATCGACCTTGGTGAACAAGGCGGCTCCATGTAGCTCATCCATCAACTCATCAATCACAGGAATAGGAAACTTATCAGGCACAGTTTCCTTGTTGAGCGCTCTATAATCTACACAGAACCTCCAACTCCCATCCTTCTTCTTCACAAGCAGAACTGGACTAGAGAAAGGACTCACACTGGGCTGAATGATCCCTCCTTCTAGCATTTCTCCCACCAACCTTTCAATCTCATCTTTCTGCACCTGAGGATATCTGTAAGGTCTCACACTGATAGGAGATACTCCTTCTTTCAGGATAATCTGGTGCTCCTGCTCTCTGTCAGGTGGTAGTCCAACTGGAGGTTGGAACACATCCTCAAATTCCTGCAACAGGGGTTGAACCAAAGCGGGGATGGGTCTTCCTCCCCCTCCTCCTGCTCCTCCAAGCTCTGCAACTCCACCAGGAATCCTCCTCCTTCCTCCTGTATGATTTTCACCATGGATCGGAGTGACACTCCAGCTCTGGACAGTCCTGGTTCTCCTCTCAGCTTCACCTGCTTCCCCTCTACGCTCAGCTCCATCACCATGGTCCCCCAATTCACCTTGGTTTCACCAAGGTCTGTAGCCACTTCATGCCCAAAATGACATCTGTGCTACCCAACTTCAGGGGTAGAAAATCCTCTACCACCCTGATCTCCTGTAATCTCATCTCCACCCCTTTGCAGATCCCGGTGCTGGACTCAATCTTCCCTGTCCCATCATCACCCCGTAGCTACCTGTCTCAGTAGGCTCCATCCCTAGCTCCTCCGCCACCTGGGTGGATATGAAATTGTGGGTTGCCCCGCTGTCAATCAGAACCACAACCTCTCTCCCCCGAATCTCCCCCTTCACCTTCATTGTATGGCTAGGAGTGAATCCCATCACAGAATTGAGGGAGACTTCGGCTACCTCCAACTGTGGATCAATCTGCTCCTCATCAGAATCATCACCCTCTTCAGGCGCCTCGTCTATATAGACGGTGAGAGCCCGAAGAGCGCGATCCTTGCATCTATGTCCTGGAACAAACTTCTCCTCACATCTGAAACAAAGGCCCTTGGCCCTCTTCTCCTGCATCTCCTCCTCAGTCAATTTTTGAAGCTTCCAGCAGATCTGGTCACCCCACTCTTCTCCTTTCCACTCTCTCTAGGGACATTAGGGCTTGGCCCTTTTGGAGCCAAGTAAGTGGTAGTGGTCCTAGTGGGACCTCCTGAGTGGTTGTTCCTCCAACTTCGTGCGTTGGTCTTCTGGTTCTCCACCAGCTGAGCCAACTCCATTGCTTCCCTCAGATCTCTAGGTCTCATGACCTTCACAGCATCTCTAATTTCTGGCTTTAGCCCCTTCATGAAGTTTCCCCCCAACGTGCTGTTCGATAAGCCCTCCATGTCTCCCACCAGACTCTCAAATTTCTTTCTGTATTCCTCCACTGTTCCCTCCTGGGTGAGGGCATAGAACTGCTCGGAGATCTCCCATGGGCTGCTCCCCCTGAATCTCTCCCTGATAGCTTCCTTGAAGTCCCTCCAAGTCCTCACCGGATCCCACTTATCCATGTACTTGAACCAGGCAAAAGCCGCCCCTTCCAAGCACATACTAGCCGCCATCAATCTCTCCTCCTCCATCAGGCCATTCACTGCAAAATACCTCTCCACCTTGTGGATCCACTCATCCACATTCCCCTCTTCGAAAACTGGCATTTTCAGCTTTCTGGCCCTCGTGTCCACCCCGTATGCCCTATTCCCCCCATGGCTCCTCTGTCCCAGGCAATGGGATCTTCCCAAGTTCCTCTCTCTCCATATCGGGGCTCATCATCCCTCCTCGGCCGTCGATAGCCATCTTCCCCTCGCGCCCCGCCATGGTGGTTATGGATCCCCCATGGCCGGTCCACTGGGTCGGGCCTCCGACGATGCCAATCATCCTCTCTTTCTTCCCGCCTGATGGACTCCCGATGCAGCATTCTTCCGTTGCTACCCAGCAGTTCCACCTCCTCTTCCCCTTCCGGCTTTGCCTTCTCCTTGCCCTTGCTCCCACTACCTTCTCCTCTTTCCTCCACTGGCACAGCTCTTGCTTGCCCTTCCAACAACTTTTTCATCATCTCCTCCAATGCCATAAATTTCCCTTCCACATTCTCACTCAACGTCGCCATCTTCTCCTCCAGATCCGCCTTAAATTGACCCACTTCGGTCTCCAAGACTTCTACACGTTTAGATGCCATGGGAACCACGAAATGGTCTCCGGATCTCTTCCGAAAAGCAAAAAGCTGCTGCGAAACAGTGGAAAACAGCCCCCCACCGTCCGGATCTGTGCTCTGATACCAATTTGATAGGTACCACTTGAGTATTTCAAGTGATTCCTATCGGATCTAAGCCAGATCACTAATAATCCGCTGTTTTCTATGGAAAACAGCCACCACGCACAACAAAATAGTGAAAAATCTGAGAAGAATCGTAGAGAAAATAAGAGAAACAATTGCAAACGATAGAAATCTCACTAGTCGATGCAAAAGACAATAAAGATACAAGTTTTCCTTCAATCCGAGAGGAAGGAATTACTCTCCAACAATCTCCGGCAACGCCAAGAGCCCAAGCAAACAAACCTAGAAGACAAATCTCTTTTCAAAATCAAGATGAAAAACCCTAATCCCCTCATAACTCCCTATTAATATCCTCTAATACAAAATAATCGCAAAAGGACTTTTCTACCCTTCCTTCTCCCTCCAAAAACACTTAAACCATGTTTGAATTGCAAGCGGACCCCACCCCAGCCCCCTTTCCTTCTTCCGCCTGTGCTCTGGCCCGCGCCTGTCTCCGCCTCACGTAAACCTGGACCGGCTGGGCCGGTCCAGGATGAGCCGGTCCATGCTGGACCGGCGTAACACAGTAGCAATTTAGTATAGAATTTAAAATTTATTTATCCTCTAATGATTTCATAGCATGGTACGATTAATCAGTAACATGTACATGTCATATAAAGTAGATATGGCACACATTTATGTATGCTTTGCATGCAAATCGTTAATTTTACAACTTAAAGATAATTCTCAATGCACTCAAAAAAGAGCTTGTCAGAAAAACTCAATTATATAAGCAAGCTAAACAACTAAAGTGAATATAAAGGTTTGAGGATTGCAGACAGGAAAAACTGTTACAAATGTTTATAAGAACGAGAAAGTTTGCGATAACACAGCAGGAATTGATTAGCATGGAAAAAGCTTCTTGTACTTAGCCAAGAAATGGAGTGATTGGTGCATCTCTCTCAGATATAGGCCTACCTGGGCAGTATTGAAGACCACATTTTGGCAATCAGGCAGGATGCTAACAGACCATGCAGGTAATTGGTAAGTCTTTCCATTGAAAGTAACAGTTGCTTCAGATTGAGTGCCAATATTAGCAAGAAAAGCTGCACATCTCCCTGATGCTGTCTTATAAACATGCGCCTACATATGAAAACGAATGAGTAGCTTGCTGAATTAATATGACTCTCCATATACATGAAATTACAGGAATATCATAGGCATGTAAGAAGAGAAACAAAATCAAATCCATTCTTATAACTTGTGTATGTCATAAGCATTATCGAACTAGTTTTTTCTTCTTGGATCTATTGTTCAGAGTGAAAGTGAAATAGATGGGGATATTATCAGCAGAATTCAAGTTGGATGGTTGAAGTGGAGGAATGCATCGGGCTTGTTGTGTGAGAGAAAAGTCCCTCTCAAACATAAGAAAAAATTCTATAAGATAGTGGTGAGACCTGCAATGCTTTATAGTGCCGAATGTTGGCCATTAAAAGAGAAGCATAATACTAAGTTTAGTGTTGCAGAGATGAGGATGCTCATGTCAGTCAGGTGGATGAGTGGCTTTTACCCTTAGAGATAGGATATGAAATGAGCATATACGTGAAAAGGTTAGAGTAGCTCCAGTGGAAGATAAGATTAGAGAGAGTCGCCTTAGATGGTTTGGTCACATAAAACGGCGGCCTTCCAATGACCCGGTAAGAAAAGTAGAGGTGTTAGATTTGACTTTTATTAAGAAAGGTAGAGGTAGACCTAACAAGGCTTGGTTAGGAAATATTAGAAATGATCTTTCTTTATTAGATTTAAACGAGAATTGACTTTAACAGGATACAATGGATAAAAAGGATCCATGTAGCTAACCCCATGTAATAGGACAAAGGCTTGATGTTGTAGTTGTTGTATAACATAGTATAGTTTATTAGGTCAATCTGAGCAAATATATCAAATTGTAAAAGATCTTGTAGGCAGTATAACTGTCTTATGAAGTGGAAAGCACGATGCCATGCAGCTGGAACACAATGAGTGATAAGATGTACTTTGGCATTTGATGATACACTTGTGATAGAATGGGTAACCATATCAAGCACCCAGGAAGGAAAACAACAAACAAATATCTCTTGTAATAACCAACAAAACAAGCACCACATTTGGAGTTCTTGTTGAAGGTAAGTTTTCATCTTGAATTTTTTTTTTTTATTTCAAGAAGCTCTTGATCTCACTATTGCTTACAGTAGCAGAGGCCACTTAAGTTATAATGTAATGAGCATCGAACAACAAATGGAAGATGTCATAATGATGAAGAGGAAAATGTTATGTTTTAGTAGTAAGTCTAAATGTGCGTACCTCCAAATTTGGACCAAGGCTGGGACTTGTTGGGTCAGCCGTTAGTAATGGTTCTTCACAAAGCTTTATCGCTTTATGCAAGTCTCTTAGGTGGCCCCACTTAGGCTGCCTAATTATACCTAGAACACAGAAAAGTGGAAAAAGACTTTCAAATAGCACGATATCTGATGAAGTATCAATCATAGAAAAGGGTAAATTAATATAAATCCAAACAGTGATTGCTTTCAATCTGAAAATTAATTAACTTTGCCTGTGTTTATGAACTCTTCATTACTGTAGATCTAAAATTAGTTACGCCATAGGAAAATTGTGTGGATTAATTAGGATCAGTAAATCATTTTCATTCTCTTAATTTAATATTTTCATTTTTCATGTTTTGTTTTTTTATAGAAAATTATTATGCATTTTCCTGTTCATCAACACCCGCTATATTCTTTGATGTTGAGTAGATTTTGAGGCAGTTAAGCTAAACTTGAAATATAAAATTTTGATTTTTGCTCAACCGTAAGGGTGGTAAGAATATCCAAAGGTTGAAATTCGATCAAATTTTGAGTTGAATTGAAATATATTCAAATATAATTGAGACGACTTTCGAGCTAAGCCTTACAACTCTGACTCGAGATTTAGACACTAGATATTTGATTAGAGTCAGCCTAACACTAAATAAAAAATACTGATTAGTTACAATGTAAGCTATCTAACTAAGTTGTCATCATCTCACAAAAAACTTTCGGATATTTTATGTTGTAAAAGAAGAATGAAGAGCAAATCCATTAGTCCAACACAGCCTACATTGCCTCTTCTAGATTGCTAAGCACTATTAAGAATTTGGTAGAAAACCATTAAAATCAAGTTAAAAGATGATGATTCTCACTGTCACAACTACTTTTATCCCACTATGAAGAAAATCACCTTTTGTCTTTAAATGATTTTTTTGCCTTCCAATGAATCTGAATTAGTAATTGCTTTTTAATAGGTTAAAACCTACAAGTGCAGACCATAAAGAAAAGCCAAACCACATTGCTTGAACCTATATGTTCATTTAAGATGAAGACATCATCAAATAAGTAACACCCCTAGAAGAATAAAAGGCACAAAGGAAATTATCACTACTAATAAAAAGACTAATGTATTATAAGCTTACCATACTCATCAATAGGAGCATCATAATCATAACTGGTGGCAATGAAAGGGCCACCTGAAGTGTGACCAAAGTTTGTTCCTCCATGATACTGAAAACGAAGAATGAAGAGCATAAAATATGCAATGAGCTAACAAGCTGAGCTGGTGATGCTGTAATTTAAACATAATAACAAATAGAAAATACGCTACCATGTAATAATTTTGAAAAGTACCACCGCGCTGGAAAAACCGTGCAACAGCAAATGCAAGGTCTTCAACCGGTCTATATGGTGCTCGACCACCAAATAACAGAAACCTAGTTATCAGAGGATGAGATTAACTGAAATTGCATGGAGGAACTTAGAAACTATGCAATCACAAACGAAAAACTTAAAAGTATAACGATAATTAGCCAAATACACCTTTATAGAAAAAGTTTCAAAGTTATTAAATAGTGGAAAACTGTATAAAACCAGGATAGAAATTAGAAAGGGAATGACCAACTCATACCATCCACTCCAATTTTCTGTCCACATCTTGGGCTTATTAGCAGAATTTGGTGTAAATTGATCGCAGTAAAATCCATTGCAAGTGTTTATCTGTATTGCAAATGAGTAGCTCAAATTGGTACACAGATAAGCATAACACACATATTTTTTTTTTTTTGGGGAAAATTTGGCCTAGGCCTTAACACAACAACACACATATTTTAACAAGTAAAACAAAATGGCAATAAGACAAGTATTTGAATAAAAAAAAAGAGGCATCCACTCACTATAGGATCGGGGGCGTCGGCCTGTTGGCACATCACCCAGGGCACACCTGTTTCTAGAGAGGTGGCCATGGAAGCTGCCCAGCTGATGTAAGATTTCGCAGCTTGGCCATAAGCTGATTGAATATTACCATATTCATTCTCTATCTATCAGAGATTCACTATCCAAATGTCAGGAGAAAGAATGGTATCATATTCTTCAATTAAGAGCAAAGCAAGCAGCTTTTGGACTCAAAAGAGAAGGTAAGTGATGAAAATTCAGAACTTTGAAAAGTCACCTGGGATAAGATGATGGGACCTCCCTGGGACGCGTAGAGATTCTCCTGCTGCATCAAATTTACAATCTTTGCAGTAAACCTCTGCATCTCTGCCTGTAAATTGTTTATTGTAAGTAAAGAGATCTACCCATTCTGTACAGCAAAGCAAAACAGTGGAAAATGAAGAAAAGGGACCTTGAAGGGTCCATTATCAGTCCTGAATTTGATCCCAGGTATGAAGTGCAACCAAACGGGAAATCCTCTGCAATGAGAGCCAATAAACGCATCAGAGAACAAATCCACCAAACGCTACTTCAGTAACAAAGAAGAGAAAACAATAAACTTCAGTATATACCCATAGTTCCACTCTGCACAAACATACGGTCCGATCCGTAGGTGGACGTATAGTCCAGCCTCTGCAACCGTCTTTACAAACCTCACGAGATCCTTCCTACCTTCGAAATCGTACTGTACAGAAAATGTAAAGATGAAAACAAGCGAATGAGAAGATCAACCGCCTCAAGCAAAAAGAAAACAACAGAACCTGGTTGCGAACAGGCTCGTGGAGGTCCCAGAAGACATACGTCTCCACGACGTCAAGGCCACCGTCCTTGGACTTTTGAATGAGGTCCGGCCACATCTGCAGTGCCAAAATGTGAATGAAGAATCGACATAAGGGGGAAGAAAGAGAGAGCAACAGTAATGGAGATAGTGACGGGACCTCAGGAGTGCTTCGCGGGTAATGGATAGAGCCCGAAATGAGGACTCTTGGCTTGCCATCGATGAGGAGGGCGCGGCGGCTGTAAGTCACGTTGGCAGCCATGGAAAAGAGATTCCTTGCGCCCATAAACTGAACCAACACCAACAAACAAGACAAAAAGACGAAAGCTGGTAAAGTCCTCTGCTTGGAGGAGCTCGCCATGGCCATTGGCCTTCCTCTGCAGCTCTCCCAATTCACAAGCAGCAACAAGAACAGAATGTGATTGCACTGAGCGAAAGTCAGCTCAGAGCAGAAGGGTTTACAAAGGGTTCTGATTAGCGCTTAATGATCTGAGAGAATATGATTAGAAGTTGGCGTGGATTAGGAATAACAATAACGAAGACTTAGTGTACAATGTTGAAGGAAAAGGTTGCTTGGTTTGTGGTGCTCATTTTCCATGCTTCCCATATCTTAATTTATAGAGCTTGATTATTTTCATATCTCATAATTTCTAGTGATTCATTTTTTAAGAAATTGGAAATAAAATTAATTTACATCTTTTTCATATTAAAATTTTAAAATAAATAAATAAATTTAAAATTCATCCTAATGAAAAATAAAATCAATAAATAAAAGTTTTATATATATATATATATATATATATATATATATATATATATATATATATATATATATATATATATATATATATCATCTTAATTAGTGTATAAATATGTTTTTAAAATGGATTTGATAAAATATTTAAAAAATTTATTTATTTTAAAAGTATTTTAATTTTCGTTTTTTGTATTTTTTTTCAGTATATTTGATGGTTAAGGTATTTATTATTATTTAATATTGCAATAGCTTTCTTGTCTGGATGAAGTGGTTGTTCAGCAAGTAATAAAGAAGGGGCTCAGAAGGCTCAGCACGGCACGTTTGAGCGTCTTGTTTTTCAATGAGATGAGCGACGGAGGAGTTAGCAAAGCGGCCATGAAGAGATTGGCGTTACCATTTGCGGCCAATCGGCTGCTACAACTTTATTTTAAAGGATAATTAAGAAAAAATCACATATACATCACATCACATAAGTAAGATTCACAATATTTTTAAAACTGGACCGGACCGGCCGGTTCAACCGGTTGAACCGCAAACCGGTCGGCTGGCCGGTAACGGTTCAAACCAAAACCGCGAAATCCTAAAACCGTCGTTCGACCGCTCGAACTGCCAGTTCGACCGCCGAACCGGTCCCGATTTCGGATAACCGACCGGTTCAGCAACCGCACCATTTTAGCGAAGCATTAGAAATCGGACGGCTGAGATGCTTTGATATGCTTCTTTATGCGAAAAAAACACCCTATTTCATTTGTCGCCTGCTTCTTGTTTCGTCTGTTCGGGTTCTTCTCCTTCCCGACGCTCCATTTTTGTCTCTTCTCGCGGTGTCGGGCCGTGAAGCCGGAAGCCATCACCGAAGAGGCCAGCTCGTTCGCGAAGATAGAAGGCAAATCACGCTCATTCTGGTTTGTATCGTTTAAGATATATAACCAAACATAACATCAACTGGACAAACCCCAAATAAGATTGTAAAATAAGTTATATCTTTTGAGTGTAATATAAAATATAAACTTATAACTTCACATGAATGATTTGCAGATGAACACAACTTAGCTAATACATGTGATGAAGATGACATACCATGTGAGGATGCAGAAGCATTTGTGATGCAAGATTTTGGTGAAGGAGAATTTGGGAATCCATCTTTTGATCTCACAAATTTTGTTGATGATTATTAGATTTAGTAGGAGCGTTTTGTGTTTTAAGTTTTCATTATAAATAAGGTTTGACTATAGATTTTGTTTGATCATGTTTAGTTTGTTCCTCCAACATTTATAAGTATGCTCTTTCAATGTTTATTTAAATATCTAAGGATCATACTTCTACGGAGCGTAGTGTTTTTTAACAATGTTCATTACTTTTTGTTATTTCATTGATCCTTTTTTTGTTTGAGCTCACTAAATCCTGATCTCCTCATCTCTCTTGTTGTGGTGGTTGTGTTTGTCTTTTTTTTTTCAATGAAGTATTATTATCTAGTTTAGCCAAGGTTTTGAAAACCGGACAATTATGTATCATCAATCAAAATTTTCATCTCATTATAATGCAACATTGTCCTTGAAAGAGGATGACAATTTTCTTGAAGCTGTTGCAAATATGTCTTGACTAAGGCATTCTAATGTCCAGGTTTGATATTCTGTTCTTTCTTCTGTCTTCCATTATTTTCTATGGATTATTAGAAAAAACTTGTTATCTGAAACATAAGAATTTTCCATGGTTCATGCAGCCAGAACCTGAATTCAGATCTCCAATGTTTGAAGTTGTGCAATTATTGATAAGATTGGCGCAAAGGGGTAGTGTGATCCGACGAACTTTAGCTGAGGAGATTGGGATATCTTACCGGATTGTGGAAGAAACAGGTTATGAGACATCCTCCTGATTGGTAGAAGGATGCACTTGAATGCAGTTCCCAATCCTTGGTAAACAAATAAGCAGTTTATCTCGGAGAACATATGATGGATTCATGGATGAAATCAGGTCAGAACTGCACCAACCATTAAATGTCACATTTATATTGTGTTATTTTTTATGTTTTATAAATTTAATTGATGCAATATTTATGTTATTTGATTAGTTTATTATGAAAATGAAATGTAGAGTGAAGTTATTAGAAGAAAATGTCTCGTGCATTTTATAAATTTTAATAATATTCTTATTTATTATGTCATCTGGTTCGACCCCGATTCGACCGGTCAAACCGTGAACTCTTCCTTCTTCCGGTTCATTGTCCGCTACTCCAAACAAAACCTTGAAGATTCGAATCTAAGATTTCATTTGGGACGACTTTCTTACTATTTCTTAAAATAATTTTCTACTAAAAAGCAGCTTTAGCTTTTAAGAAGCAATAAAAAAGTCGTTGCAAATGAAGCCTAAGACTTCTTAGTTGATAGTTAAAACTCCAAACCAATAGATAAAAGGGAGTTACGTGTCCGCAACACCTTTGTGGAATGTAGATTGGGCAAATTTACTTGGTTAAAAATTTTGATTTTAGATTGAGTTAGAAGCCAAAGTTGTTTTAAATTGAGATGGATTTATAAATTAATTCAAATGAAATGTGCAAATGTGATAATTTAGGATAATATATGTGGGATATATTGATGGCATGAGTTAAAATATATAATTTCCCATGCATGTTGTGTAATCCTATGAATTTCTTATCTTATGAGATGGAGACACTACAAGGAAAATCGTCTAATACCAGCTGATTTTCTGGGCTCCTGATGTTCAAGTGGATTTGGATGTTTTCGGCGGAAATTTTTCTGTCGGTAAAAGCCATGTAGGAAACAAAATGTGATGTAATTTCTCTGTCGGAAAATATTTCAAGTGAATTCCGATTTTCTTAAGAGTGACAAACGGAGCGGCGAAAAATTAGCAATCGTCAGTGGGAATTTCCAGCGGAATTAAGACGGTCAAACAACCAAAAACGCCCGATGGTGATTTTCGATGGGCAAGCGGCCGAAAAAGCCACCAGAAACTTAAGGCATCTTTTCGCCTTTTCCACCGGGAATTTTTCATTTGATAAGATGGAGATCGATATTATGTAATATGGAGAATGTAAAAAATGTCTTTGTAGAAACATGTAGAAAATTTAAGATTTGGTGTGATAATTCTATAAGCAATATTTGACCACTTTTGTCTATTAATAGTGCTAATAAGATCCAAAGTAGTCGTCCATGACAATGTAATAACCACCTATTGCCACATTCAAATATAACTTTTTTTTATGATGAAGCAAACATAACAAAAGAAAGAACATTATAAATATATAAGCATAAACAATAAAACAACAAACAATGATGGCATATTATACATTTATATACAATAAAACATCATTATACATTTATAACTATTTCTGAAATAAACATACAAACATTCAAATGAATATAGATACATAAAATATCAAATGTACTTACATAACACATAAATATAGTTATTTAATAATTTAAAGTTGTAGATTATGCATAATATGTCATGAAATTAATAATTTATTATCCAATATATTGCAAATATCATATTTTAAATACATATAATTTTAGTACATATAAGAGTAATATGATGCTATAACTTTTAAAAAATAGAAAAAAAAAGTATATTAATAACTTTAAATCACATGAGCCTAAAGTCAAAAGCAATGAATTATACTAGTTAATTTCCTAAGAGGAAATCATTTTCCCTTCCCTTGTCAACCAAATAGCCAACCAACTTAAGTGTTCACTTCCTCCTTTTTTCCCCCTTCACTTCTTCTTGCATGTAATCATGCATGCCCTTAGTGGGAGAAATCAATTATGATGACAAGATTAAGAAAATATATAAAAAAATTAATGAATCGATATAAAGGGGCCTTTAATTTATATCTCATTTTCACTTTGATATCAATTATTGCAATCATTGATCATAGGATTGAAGTTGAGTAACATATTACAATAAATGTTTTTCATATAATAAAAACCTTTGAGGCGACATAGTTTCATAAGTTACTGTTGATCTATCTTGATGGGATGACAATGAGAGTTGAATTGAATGTTGAAGAAGATAGTGACTCGCACGTTAATATTTCATTTGGAATAACTTTCTTACTACTTTCACAAATAAGCATGAAAATTTAATATTTGCATAAACACAAAAATAATAACAACCTAACATAGCTCCAAATAGCAAGACAAATTTATGAACATATTAAATCTTTTAACAATTTGAACCCTATATTCCTTTGAAATGTCACATAAGCTTTAAGGTGGTATGTCAACATCAATGATTAAGACATCAAATTAACCACATTAGCATTAAAAACTGAGGCCAAGCTTTTCTCCACGGCAAAGACTTACATGCTTGGGCTGAACCTTAACGTTTTCCAGGCCAAATATTTAAATATCTAAATATGAGAGATCCACAGAAAATTTCTTAATGGAAATCTACCTTACCTTACCTTACCTCATAAGAGACTCATAAAGAATTTATTTTTTTATGAGGAGATGATTTGGCCTCATATTTCTATGTTCCTGCTTCAATCAAAGACCTTGACTTCAAGGCGTCTTCAGCTCTTATCTTCTCAGGAGCGAAATCTGAACATTAAAAGCAAAGAAAACTTAGCAGAACTGTAAATGATACTGTAAGGAAAATCAGTTCTGAAATCAGTTTTTATGGAAAAATTATTCTGTGCGAACGCCGCCGTCTGGAGACCAATCAAATGCGCCATGTCACCCTTTCACTGTACCGCACCTCAGTACTGCTCGGTAACGCTGACGTGGCTGCACCTGATTCGCCTCCAGACGTAGAGTTGCGTCCGATGTCTGCACAGAATAATTTCTCCAATTTATGATACCTGAAAGGAACTCGTATCTTTTCGCTTGGTTAACTGTAGATGCTGGAAGAATTACGATCAGGTTAGTGAACCGGAGCAGTAGTTATCTGAGATAATTGAAATTTAATTCTGGAAGAAAAAAAATCTGTAGTTTTTCAAATGAATTTTTATGCAGTTTGAGGGATTCATGAGGATAAAACAAAATAATGGAACAATAAAATGTTTAAATTGCAGAATGAAGATGAAGATTTTCGAATTTGGGGATCAAATTGTAAATTATTCTGCAATAGTTTGGAAAACCTGCATATCATGATTAGTATTCCCAACCCAAACTCAATGCTATCTTAGCCAGAACTATGGGGAACTTTCATAGAATTTGTTTGGGGCAGCTTATGCTTTTATATTTTTGTTGTCAGAATTTTTAAGTTGTTTTTCTTTTATCATTTTCATTTTTTTTCTCAAAAATAATTTTTTAAAGTAATTTTTGATAAAAATCATGTCTTTTAAAATCGGAGCAGACAGTCCAGTTCAACCAGTTGAATCGCAACTGGCCGGCCGGCCAGTTACGGTTCACATTAAAACCGCTTGAACAAACAACCGGCAGCAAACCATTCAAACCGGCTGTTCAACCTCTGAACCGGCCCAGGTTACCGATAACCGGCTGGTTCAGCTGCAATTACATCCGACAGCTAAGAAACAATCATGCATAAGCGAATGCAAAGGCAAAGCTTATACAGAGGAAGAAAAAAAAAAACCCTAGCACATTCGGGCATTTCGAGTTGCGTATGCTCCGTATCTTCTTCCCGTCTCGTCTCCGGCAATCCGGTGTCTTCTTCTTGTTCGCGAAGCCAACGCCGCCAACTCGTTCGAAGCTAGAAGCCAACATCTCCTACAGTCCTGCTCGTTCACAAAGCCAGAAGCCAACACCAATCGTTATGGTTTGTTTGAGCTTATTTAAATTCAAATTTATTCTGCTCAAATGATTTCTTTGTTGACACTGAGATCACTAATGGTCTCCTTGGTTGCATAGTCCGAATGGTAATCAGATTTAAACCCAAATACTTTTTTGCTTTATTCATCTTCCTATGTGAGTTTCTTAAAATTGTATTTGTAGATGATACATTTCTTTGAAGAATATGCTCCCATAGAAAGTTTCCGGTGGTAGACATTGGAGGGTAACAGTTGGTGTAAAATATGTATTTATATCATTCCCAATTATTCTGCTAATGGTAATCAGATTACATGACAGAACTGTATTTATGGAAGGTTTGTTAATGCCATAATTTAGCAGAGATACATCTGAAAGTATTGTTGACTTTCTAGCTATGATATTTGCTTAAAAGGTTTATGCTACTGTGGATGAAATTGGTTGAAAAAGAAGAAATATTTCAGATTTCAGCCTAACTATCAATGCAGTACCTTTTGATTGTGATGATTGTGTACATTAATGGTGTCAACTAGCACTTATATTCAAGAAATATGAGCATTATGATGATGCAATCGTCCTTAAAAAGGCTTCTTGAAATTTCCAAATTAATCATGATTCTAAATAGTTTTACAGTGTAAAAGACGGGTAATAAGAAAGAGTTATGAATACTAATTTAGTGCTCAGAAATTATTTTCATGATGTAGTTGTAAATTATTTTCTGCTACCTATTTTTGCTTCCTTGAAAACCATAAGCTAATTTAATTCATTTGATGTAGTAACTGTGAGAAAACGTCCAGTTGCATCACAAGATTAAATGTTGCTTTATGAACAACGGTTGGATAGCTTAATAAGGTGTCTCAAACGGCCCATTTGAGAAATTTAAAGAGATTTCAGATTTCTTAATAAGCATAAAACTACAAACATGGCACACACATCATCATGGGGCTTTCTCCCATTACTTTGGGTGATTTGATGTAATATTACCATCATAATGAATGAGCACTACAAGAAGGCAAGTCCTCTATAGAGCTATCCTACAGCTTCCACCTCTGACTTTTCTGTTCAACACTTTCTACAACTTCTCTTTAGATTTCTTTCTTTACTTTAACAAGGACCTATACTTATGACAACTATTACTTTTTTGTATTTATGGTATTAATATTTTACTTTATTATCCCTATGATTATTTTGATATGAAAATGGAATGTAGAGTGAATGTATAAAGGAAAAATTCTCATTCATTTTATAATTTTTAATAATATTATTATTTATTATGTCATCCGATTCGACCCCGGTTCGATTGGTCGAACCGTGAACCCCTCCCGGTTCGTTGTCCGGTTCGATTTTCACAACCTTGATAAAAATAGAAAAAATAGTATACTTTTTTTATCCAAACATTATTTTTTTAATAGCTGATTGCAAATATAAAAATACGTAGAGAGGTAACATGTGGAACGTAGTTATTAGTTGATCATGTAATAATAGGAAGGTATTGGTTCATTTATGATTTATCCTTATCAGTATTTCAAAGGGATGGTTTAAAGATAGCAAATATTTTGCAATGCAGTCTTCTGTCAAAACTAAATAAAAGTGGCAATACTATTCTTTGAAAAATATATCAACCAGCAACATTTCTTGAAATGCAACTTATCATTCTACATGTAGTAGCCCCGACATAGGTGCAATAGTTCAGAGAAACAGGAATATGGTAAACCTGGTCTATACCGTAAGGAAAGTAATTTTGCTGTGACATCAACATCAACATCGAGTATTTATCCCACTATGTGGGGTCGGCTACATAGCTTACACGAATCTTTTTTCTCTATTGTGCCTAGTTAAAAGTCAAATTCTCATCTAAATCTAATAAAGAAAGGTGATTTCTAATATTTTCTAACCAAGTCTTTTTAGGTCTACCTCCACTTTTCTTAACAGGAGTCAAATCTAAAACACCTAATTTCCTAACCGGGTCATCAGAATAATAATCATGTTACCTAGAAAACCTATACTTTTGTAAATGTAATGCTAAAACTAATGACCAGGATTAGAGCTCACATCAATTCTCTTTGATGCTAAAACATTCTGGCTTGGCCCTTGTCTTGCCAATTCCCAAAAATTCTTTTTGAAAATGACTTTATTCATCCAAAAAAATTCACAAGTAACCATGCCTTAATCATCAAATCGTTCTTTCATCCTCGACCCTGTCACACGATCACAAGATTCTTGATGCCATGGAACCTGACAATCTTTCTCCCTTGCTGATCTGTTGAAGATGAGAAATAGGAAAGCACATGAATCTTCAACAATTCTTGATCAGTCAGGTCTCAATTATGAACAAGATTCTTCCTCTAATACATGCATTCTTGCAAGTGAGGAGCCCAAGATTTTGAATTTCTTAAGGTGTTTTTTTATTCTATTCTTCTTACTTTTCAGGAGTTCAAATTCTTGCATGGCTTCCATGAAGTTGTATGCTTAAGAACCCAAACAAAAGCTTCCAAAGAAAAGTCCATATGACTTCCTTCTGATCACTTGCCCGAGTATCTTCACCATCGGTTGCTTGCTTGATGCGTACACCAAGGACAAAGCCACTTCGTCCAAAAATTTCAAAATCATCACTTCCTAAGGTGTACTTAAAAGGTCGTGATTAAAATCAATTAGTGATCCCATGTTTCCAAGCTCATTCTTAGTTGTTGAGGGACATAACTTCAAGCTGGCAACTTCTAGCAGTCCCATGAAAATCCTCTAATTTCAGCACAAACTAAGTGATGAGGACATCAGAGATCAACGGCTATGATTTAGAGTTTAATTTTTTTATGTGTTTTATGTACTATTTTATTATATATTTCTGTTTTTCCTATTTTACCTCTAGGAGTGGTCATGTGGTGTTGTAGTCCAAAGGGCATTTTAGTCATTGTGTCTTTTTTTTCGTGAGGCCTATTTATAGGCTAGTTCTCTTATATTTTGGATGATGAATGATTACTAATGAAAATTCAACTTTCTTGTTCTTGATCTCTTTGTGAGTTATTGAGAGGAGAAACCCTAGGAGAGGGCCACGTATCACCCATCAACCACCGGTGGATTCCGAGACTCGCGGTTAATTCTCTTAGTATTTCCTTCCTCCTTCCTTGGCTTCCACCGCCGGCAACCCTCTCCAAGACCCAAACCGCCGGATTAATCTTCCTCCACCTTCCCACCACCGGCTTCCCCCTACCATCCCTCCTCTTCCATCAAACCAAACCCCCACCTTCCTCCTCTAGTCGGCCAGCCCAGGCTCACCTAGCCGGCCGGTGAACCTCCTGGTTCACCCCCACCCACCGCCCCTAGCTCCTGCTTCAACAGCCGGCCCCCATGCAAATTTTCCCTCTAAACTTAATTTCAAATTCACCATAAAACCTTTCCAAATTGGGGCCCAATAATTTAGGAGTTGGTTTAAATTCAAATTCAAAATTTGAATTTCAAATTATCTCTTAAATGACCCTCCTATAAAAAAATGGGAAACTTCCTATTTAGTTTAAATCTGAAATCAATTTCAGATTTAAACCATTCATTCCCTTTAATTGTGTGGGCCCCGCTCATTAATACCAAAACCCCTCCCTCCCACTCTCCTTGGTCGCCCAACTTAACCCTCCCCCCCTCCCTTATTAATTAGATCCCATAAATTTTGGATTTAATTAATCCAATTCCCCATCTTTTTCCCTCCTAATTCACACTTGTTTCAAATTCAAATTTCAAAAAAATTAATCTCTAATTACCCACTAAATCTGATATTATTTTCAGATTTTTCCTTCCCCTCTTCACCTGCTATCCAGCCCCGGAACTCGCCCTATCGCTGTCCAGAATTTTTTCCGGTTGCTGTTTGGAGTTTCCACACCAGAAACCTGCTGTCCAGAAGTTTTCAACCCAAGGGATCTGGTCACACCATTGCCTAATTCCCCAAAGTGCTGTCCAGAATTTTTCAACAGCAAAATACCTTGCTGTCCAGTGTCCAGGAAGGCCACAACTTGCTGTCCATAGTCGCCGGCAGCAGAAGGAGCTGGCCGAAACTCTTCTGCACCTTATTGGATGCTGTCTAGGATCTGTCCACAACAACACCGCTGCTGTCCTGAAGTTTTGCACCTCCTCCCGGCTGTTCCTTAGTGCGAGAAGGCTCGTGGATCGTGGTTGCTGTCCACTTCGTTCCCAGCTTTCAAACAACCTTGTCGGAGTGCGTATCTCTCTTGTCTTTGGGTAAACTCAACACCCGACTCTCTATCTTCATAGTTGCATCCTTGATTGTGATTTTATTATCTTCATGAAAATCATGTTAATGCTTATCCGCTAAAACCTAGTAATTGGAATAGTTGTGTGAAGGATCTTCTTGTAGCGACTAATCTTATTGCTAACATTGGGATTTATTGTTGAAACCAATCATGTATGCAATGTTAGATTAATTGATTGTTTTACAATCTTAACTCCTATGCATGTGATTTAGCCTAAGCTTGTTTTATCACCTTATTGCCTTATCTTAGCGTTTAAATCAGCATAAATTTTATTTAATATTGTTCTCGAAATATTAAACGTGCAAATTTCCTTAAGCAACTCATCTTCACATGTTTGTTCCACATCACTAAGCAGTAGAAGATATATAATGTTTAATGTTGTAGTTGTCATTGATTATTCTCAAGTTGCTATTTAGTCTTCATCACCAAATGTTGAGTCACATGAGCTTCCTGAAGAGAACACTAAATATAATTGGCATGTCAGTAGACCATTTAAAGGATTTCAACTCCACTCGAACCCTTCGATTTTCTATTTCCCTTATTAGGTCTCTTTTTTTAAGTAGGTTAACGAATAGAATTAAAACAAATATTTCTGTTAGTGTCGTGAAATACCTAAGTTGAGATAGACAACTAGAGTTACTTTAAGTGATCGAGCAAAGAGGATGAATGAAATAAAACTAATATGAGTGATCAAGGTTTCATTGACAAGGAAAAGATAAAGAAATAAAAAAGGTGACTATTAATTGTAAGGTCTCGAAACAGGCAATTCTTTTAAAATTCTTGGTACAAGAATTTTTTCACTCATGCTTTCTCTCACAAGCCCTGTTTATAGGCATACAAGGAATCTAACTTTGTTCTATTAGTATACCTTAATATATGTAGCATTTAAGTTCCTAAATATTTTTTATCGGTCTTTGTCTTGACAGCTTCGAGAGTATTTGCTCTAATCAATGATAAACTAACAATTATGATACCTAAAAACACTATACATTTGTGCATATCACAGAGGTCAACCGTATGTGATGTTAAAACTAATGACCAAGATTAAAGCCCACATTAATTTCCTTCGAAAACATTTTTACTCATAAAAAAGAATTCAAATGCAATCATGCCTCAATCATCAAATGATTTTTCCGCCATGACCTCAATATTTCAGTTGCAAAATCTTTCTTCCTGGTGCTTTTGATGATGAAGAATAAGAAAGCACAATAATCTTCATCAATGCCTGATTAGTATGTTCTTTTCTGTGACAATATTCTTCCACTAATACAAGCATTCTTACAAGGAGGTCAAGGTATTGAACCTTTCAAAACAATATTTCATTATATTCTTCCTTTTTTAGGAGTTCCTCTTCTTGCATAACCTCTACTTAATTTTATGCCCAAGCAACCCATCAGAAGCTCCCACATAAGTCCATTCAACTTCATATTGATCGCTTGCTCAAGCGTCTTCACCATTGGCTAGTCATGCATACGCTGAGGACAAAGCTGTTACATCTTAAAATCATCAATTCTTGAGGCAGAACCAAGAATGGTCATCGCTAAAATCAATCATTAATCCCGTATCTCCAAACTTAATATTTGTCGTCGAGGGAGATAACTACAAGCTTGCAACTTTTAGCTCAATTTCTGAAAAATCCTCTAATTCCACAACAACAAACAATCTTAGAGAATTAATGTTTAATGTTATGGTTGCCATTGATTCTTCCCATATTTTTATTTAATCTAATCACTTAACAATAAGCCACATTAGCTTCTGGAAGAAAACACTGACAAAGAAAACACTGACATAGCTAACATGAATATAGAAAAAGATTCTAATTTGTAGGATTGACAAAGAGTGCAAAGGCAACAAATGACTTCTTGAATGAAGTGTAAGATCAATTAAAATATTTTAGCTCCTTTCAAACCTTTTCATATTTTATTACTCTTCCTTTAACTTTTTTCTTGGAGTTAATGAATAGAACCCAAAAATATATATATTTTTTCATTAGTGTCCTAAAATGCTTGAGCTAAAGATACAGACCTGAAATTAATAATGATAAGAGCTCTAGATTGAAGTATGTTTTATTTTACCTCTTCATCTTTCAGTTATACTCTCAACTTCTTCACCAAGAAAATTCGAGTCATTTTGATTACTGAAAGTTCTTGGAAAAGAAAATGCAATTTTGTTCTATAACAGCAAATGATTCGAAGAAAGTCTGTAACAAGCATCATATTCTAACACAATTTATTTTCTATGTTCCTACAACCTCTAAATTACCTTCTCTACAAATGAGCTATGCATCTATGTTGCCCGCCATGAATATGGTCTGAGATATACTTCTTCCTCATGTTATTATAAATATCTATAGCAAGTTTGCCCTAGTTTAAACTTAATATTTCCCAGACACCATTCACTTATTCTAAAATCTATATACTATGTCATTCAAAAATCTCCATTTTGTTAAACAACTTCCTCCATTTTTTCAGTTGAAAAAAATCACTATGAGGAAAGATTCTTCTACTTTATTATGCATCCGGCGTTGCACCTTCTTCCACCATATCATTCTTCATCTACCACACAAAATCTCATTTCTTCTTTGTCAGTCCAAGCTCAGTGAGAAATCCCCATCA
Source organism: Dendrobium huoshanense (assembly GCA_016618105.1). Taxonomy (NCBI): domain Eukaryota; kingdom Viridiplantae; phylum Streptophyta; class Magnoliopsida; order Asparagales; family Orchidaceae; genus Dendrobium; species Dendrobium huoshanense. The sequence goes on along the minus strand of CM028353.1, from coordinate 32,182,306 downwards.
AACTCTAACATGAATTAGAATCAATGTTGATGGAAATTATTATTAATCAAGAAGAAAAAACCCTTTGAAAGAGTATTAAGAGGTTTAATTTGGATATTAAAATTCTTTTATGGACTCTCTAAGTTTATCAATTGTCTAGTATCATTTGCCCAATCTGTAATTTGCTTCAGCACTGAACATTTATTCATTATATAATTTATCCTCTTGATCAAAGTTCCATTAGGTCCCCATTTCCATGGAGAAAATTGTATCCCACTTATTTCACTTTGACAAGAGGACATACAATAAAATCAATAATTGCCTTTTAAAATCCTCTACCTATGATCTCCAAAAATATACTCAAAAGTCCAAACTTGCTAGTTGCCAAGGCCACTAACAAGTGTCTATGCGTTGAGGGTCCTCCATGCCAAGGTAGCTAGATGTTGAATCACGTGCAAGCAATGGTCAATTCTTCAGCTACCTGATAATAACATGTAGTCCACCTTTAAATCAAGTGAGTTAGCTTGGGTTCCTATCCATCAAAAACCTTTTCAATTTGCAAATACCTCATAAAATACAATGAGAAGACCCGAGCTACTATCAAACTTAGGATTTTTCATTTCTAACAATTTTATAAAACTACATATCCCAGCACAGCTAAAGGTTGTTCTAACCCCAAGTGAATGGAAAATCAATGATGATATAAGACTTCATGCTGTCCTAAAAAAGATAGTAATTGCATCAAAGTGATAGGAAATACTTGAGTTCGCAAGTAGCCCTACGGTAATACTTGAGTTCGCAAGCAAACCTAATCGAATTTGGTGAGAAAACAGCACACAAACCGCTGTTTACAGCAGAAATTCAGCAACACACGGCAGATCTCTTCGGAAAAACAGTAGAAAACTAGGAGAAAACGAAGGATTCCACTAGTAGATGCAGGAAAACAGTAAAAGATACATGTTTCTTCAATTCGAGAGGAAGAAACAACTCTCCGATTATCTAGCCACGCCTAGAGTCCAAGAACACAAACCCTAGATCTCAACTTCCTAAATTCAAGATCAAACCCTAATTCTAACATTAACCATTAATTAAAGACAAAGGAGCATTACAAATTCCCTAAACAGCACCTAATTCAAATTTTTCCCTTCAAACAAGCATTACTCAAGATGTGCCCCCCCCCCCCCCCCCCCCCCCTTGGGCCGGCGGTGGTAAACCCAAATTGGTCCACTAGGGACCAGTTCAGGCAAAGCAGATAGCCCCTCCTGGGCCGGTGTAACACAAAGTCGACCCAATATATATATATATATATATATATATATATATATATATATATATATATATATATATATATATATATATATATATATATATATATATATATATATATATATATAATGTCTAGATCTATGTTGCACCGATACACCTATTTATGAAGGCGTGTTGTATCCGATACACCGATACACGGATACGCCTCCGATACTCCACCGATACGTGTCGGATATGCCAAAGCCGTATCCAATTAAAATACTATTTAATTTCAAAAGGACGCGCGTATTCGATACGCGTGTCCGTTGAAAAACAAAAAGAAATACGAAAAAAAAGACGTGTCGTATTTACTTCCACGGTTGCGAGCAAGATTTTCTCATTTTCGAGATGGATTTGAGTCTCTTGATCATATGAAAATATTAAAAATTATTAATCTTTCACTTGATGAGCCTGAATTAGAAGCTATGATATTTATTGAAGATGATATGGAAGTTCAAAGACAAACCAATGAATAAGATAATTATATCATTCCTTCTATTGAATAGTTGAAACTTCATGTGCTAGATAATTTATGTTTATGCTTTTGTTGTTGTACTAGACATTTAATACTTACTTATATTTTGATATTATAAGTTATAATGCTACAAATGATGTTGTTGCCATTTTTTTATAATTTCAAATATTATATTTTGATTGATTTCTTAATTTTTATGTATGATTTATAAATTAGAATGCCGTGTCCGCGTTGTACTCGTATCCTGTATTTTTAAGAATTGACGTGTCCCGTATCCGTGTCGCCGTATCCGTATCGGTGCAACATAGGTCTAGATTATAAAGATGTTATGCATAATAATAACAACATCCAACAGGGGGCGAATTCATAACTTAAATAAGAATAAGAGATTAGATGTCATGTTGCTAATGCACGAAGCACCCAATTACACCTCCAACTGCAAATGCCAACTCTTCAAAGGATCTTATTAATGCCAAGGTTGAATAATCCTAAAAAAATAAAATTCTTAAAAAGACACCTGCTTATGCTTTAACTAAGATGAAGTGTGTCCATAAACATAATAAGATATTGGATTTTAAAGTTGTTAATTAAGTGTCAACTTGCATGAATATGTTGCTCGATCACAAGTTGCTAACATAAGTGCCTTAAAAAGAATAAGAGATTAGACATCATGTTGTTAATAACACTCTCCATGATGCACGAAGCAATCAACTGCACCTCTAACCACAAATGCCAATTCTTCAAATGGTCTTGATAATGCCAAGGTTGAATAATCCACTAAAAATAAATTATTGGAGAGGTACTTCATTATGCTTCAACTAAGATGAAACATGTCTAGGAACATATTAAGAGATTCAATTTTGAAGTTGCTAACATAAGTGTCATAAGTGTCAATTTGCAGAATATGTTGCTTGATTACAAGTCAAAGACCAAATAAACAACTAAACAAAGAGTCTTGTGCACACAATTCATCAAAGACAAAGACCCTTTGAGAACAACCTTCACTATAAGAAGGAGCGTCTTTGCTTGAGCATTGACAACTTATCAGATGTAATCATATGTCAAAAAAGAGACTATTTTTTGTTCCCCAACGTCGTTAAAATCTTGCATATTGAAGATAATGTTAAAGGATTATATTTTTAATCTCATAATGAAAATTATATAATAAACAAATATCATTGAAATGAAATTAAAGTCTCAACGAACCTTTCCTGGGAAATTTATTTTATTTTTGAATATTTGTTCTAATGTATATATATTTTTTAAAACACCGGGATTCTAGGTGTAAGGAATATTAATTTTCTTATTTGTTTGTAATTTATATGCTCCGAGACACATTACTTATTTTATAATAAATAGTCCTTCTCAGATAAAAAATAACATAATGATACCATTGCCCAACTGATAGCCTCCAATTACTGCAAGAATAAACACCAATTACGAAAACATTACCTTTTACATTAGAGTTATAGAATCTAGCGACAACAAACTGTCACTCAAACTATCTCATATTAGCATTCAAATTGAGATATTAGCATTCAATCTCAATTATTCCACGAAATTTACATTGTCTTATAGGCCACAATAATTATCAACTTTTCACCACACCAACTTCTCTTATGCACTATTCTAACTTCTCTTCTACATACTTGGTTGTAATTTCCACAAGTGTTATATAATCATAATCCACTAGAAGCATCATAATGATCCTAAAAATCTAAAGAAATGAGTGTCTCGCCAATTATAATAGAAGACTTATCAAATTTTGCGCAGACTATATTATCAACCCTTCAATCTTGTCTAGCAACTCCTATAACATTATTCCATCATATTGTGACATTCCAGGAAAGGCACAAGAATGTTGGTATATCAAGATGAAAATGATAATTTAGAGGAATATTAACGAAAGAGGAAATGATAAAAATGATAAAGAGTTATATCAAGATGTAGAGAAAGATAAGAGGAAAGAGGGGTGTTAGAAGAAGGATCTTAGCATATGCACTTTCCTCCTGAGATTTATGGTATAAAGATTTCATCACTTATTATCTTTTCCATCAACCTTATTTATGGACATAGGCTACAAGGAAAAAAAGACCCTATGACTAAATTTATCGTGTGAGTGTACATGTTCATAATGTGTAGCCTTCAAGTGCCTCCAAACATTCTATTAAGTCCTTTATTGTAGTTCTTCGAGATCTTCTTTGCTTAGTACTCATTGGCCACATGATGACTCTACTCAACAACAGTCGAGCTATCAAATGACTATGCTTGATACTAGTCAAGCTAACTCCTTTAATTTTGTAGCTTTTCCTGGACTTTATCTTTTACATGCATCTTGAAGGTGAAACAGTCGTGAAATCATCACAACTAATGACTTGAATTAGGGCACACAAGTCCTATGTATTTTTTAAAGGATACTAACCCCAAAGGGGATGCAACTACCATGATATTTATAGAATTTTAAGAATACATCAAGATATGACACAGGTTGCCAACATCAGAAGGATTCTCAATAGAGAAACTAAGAGAGAATAATTAGCAATGACATTTACTTTTATTATTAAAGAATACCAAATATAATTTATGTTTTTTTCTATTTGTATGATGACTTTCATAAGATATTTATTTGTTATGCTACTGCTAAAGTTTATACTACCACCCACTATTTGCTATTCCCAGAACATGTTTCCATCATGGTCCCACCATTAGAGCCTCATTTTGAGCTTCCAATGCTTTAATCCAATTTCAAAAGCTGATCATAGAATGGACACAATTGATCAAAATTCTATGACCTAAGAGTCATCCGAATTACACTTGGGATATTATAAATAAATGGGATTTTAACTTACTTTTTATATATATAAACAAAATGGAAATTGATAAAGTAAAAAAGGAAGCCATCATAGAATGGACACAACTGAATAGAATTCTAGAAGGACTAAGAGTCATTTGAATAACATTTAAGATATTAGAGCATGACAGCATGTGCAAAAGGTTTCCCGAAAACACATCGCTCATTAAAGCACACATCCAGTACATGCACATAGCAGATCATGTCAGTGTACTGCACATGTACTTGCAAAGCAAATCGACGTAAGTTCCACTAGCAAGGCACTCCAACAACATTAAATTCACATATACAAGCCTCCTAGGCGTCGAGTTACCTTCCACCAACCCATGATAATTGCTTTATATTGTCTTCTATTGGCCTAACAAAAAATGTGAAAGGAAATCAGCTAATGCCTAAGTCCATATCCTAATCATCAAAGGTATAACAACAACTGCGATGTAATTCTAGTTATCAACAATAACAATGCATCTAGCATCACTTAACGTATTCTAGACAAAAGGTTTGTATCGTGTATTCCTTCATCTACTTTCAAAGATGCGTGGATGGTCAATTTTAGTTTTTTTCTCCGTTTCATAATGAGTATGCTTAAAATTATGGCACAGGCATGGATAATCAACATACCTTACATGAATAACTTCAAAGAACATGCAAGATAATAACAAAATCCAAATAATGAACCATGTTCAGCTCTCACAAATCATACCCAACAACAAAAGTATAAACAAAAGCAAATATCTTATGGCCAAAAAAGGAGGGCCTACATCCATAAAAGAAAATAAGAGCACTATAGTTAGAGCAAGTGATTAAGACGCAATTTCTGGAAACAAGAAAAAGCATAACTATGAACACACTGCAACTCAATCTTTCCAAAAAAAAAAACTTACAAAGGTGGCTGTAAGAGATATATTTTTTGTTTTCCGACTTAGCAAAGGTATAAGCATCCTCCGTGAGCCGTTTCAAGAACATCTCCTACACCACCGGGGGAAAAATACATCAAAAATGGATACCGCAGAAATCTACTTCGATAAGTTAAATTACAAGCACGTGATTTCCAGAAAACACACGAACTAGCATCAGAGAACAATTAAATGCAGAAACTATAACCAGGGAAGCAAATAAGAGATAAAGCTACGATCTAGGGCATGATCATTCATAACCCCCATTTCTCCCAGTGTGTTCGTGGCTCGGTTTACTAGTGCCCGATGATGTGGTGCTAAAGATGATTGGCGAAGAGAAGAAAAGGGGAGCAGAAACACATACAGACGCTTTGTTGATTATAAATACGGCATCGGCAGTAGTGCGAATTTCTGCAGCAGCAGCAACACCGCACTCACCGCGGACAAGGCGCCAGACGCGGCTCATGGGAAAGCTACAGAAAGCGCCATCAGAAGCCAAAGCTGTCGCCGGAGGAGATGAGGAGGAACCACCGGAATCCAAACTCTTGCTGGACTTCTTCTTCTTGGTCGGCGTCTCACCATCGTCCATGCCACCAGGACCTTCCGCCTCCTTCCTCTTTCTCTCCTTGGGCGACGATGCCGACTTCTTCATGGCAAGGGCACTCAACAATGAACCGATGTGATCGAGCATGAGTGTCTTGTTTTTTAAATTTTATTTGTTCCGGTGAACGTACCCAACTCTAAGTTCGGCAGCCATTGTGTGTTTTTATTATTTACCGCGAGTCCCGAGACAATCTGACCCGGAACGGATCCAAGATTGTTCGGTATTGCTAGGTATTGATTGATTTTGCTCGGTAATAACCAATATCGAGTAAATACCTAGCAATACCGAGCAAATACCGAGTTGTACCGAGTTTTTTCTAACAATACCTAGCAATACTGAGCAAATCCCTAGCAATACCGAGCAAATCCCGAACAAATACTGAGTTGTACCGAGTTATACCGAGTTTTAAAAAAACTCGGTACAACTCGGTATTTGTATGGAATTGATCTTCACATAGCGGTATTTCTCATTTTTGCAAAGCAATACCTAGCAAATACCGAGCAATACCGAGAAAATCGCGAACATAGCATTCCCGGGTTCCGCTCCGGGTCAAGTCGTCGGGCCGCACGGTAAAGAGTAAGAGCACGTGGCGACATGTTATTGGCGGCCGAACGTAGCTCTACGTCAGGTCAGAAGACGTAATAATTGTTCCTTGTTTTTAGGTTTCTTTTGGACAAATTTTTTTATGCTTTTAAAAATTTTACACAAAAATTTAAAAAAAAAATTATTTTAAAAAAATAATATCCCAAATAAAATCTTAATAATTTTCTCTGTCATTTAAATAAACTAATTTAATTACAAATATAAGAAAGGAAAATATGAATATATATTTATTGCATAATTGATTAAATGTATCACCGATTTATTTTATTAAAAAATATATATAAATTTATTTTTAATAAAATTTACTGTACATTAAAGAAATAAAAGTTGAATTCCTGGAATTTTCTAGTAAGAAGATGGTCGACCATCTCTATACCTAAATTTTTTCTCATTTCTATGATTATCACTCAATAATAATAATGTTATATTTTTTATTATTCATATTTGAAATTATCACTTACACTCTAAAACTTGAAACCAAAAAAAAGAAAAAAAAAAAGAAAGGCATAGGATAAAAAATTACTTGCTACAAATATGTTTGAACCAACTTTAAATCATGTTCAAACATAGATTATTTGGACCCTCAAATGAGGGATAATTTATTCTGAGCAGAGTCTAGATGCAAAACATCGTCCGGAAACTCAATCAGAATGAGCCACATTAGCGGTACAGAGCTGCAGTACCGATTAAAGGGGTGGTGTGGCATATTCTAGTTGGTATACAGACGTCATTCAATATCCGCACATAATAATTAATCCAAATGAGAAAGGTTCAATCAAGTTTTGAATAGGTTTTGATAGGGGTGTCAATATTTGACACGACACGAAAATCCGACCGGACCAGACCCGAAAAATCCGGGTTGGACCCGACCCGGTTTCAAAACTGGTCGGGTTCGGGTTCCAGAAATCGACCCGTTTGAAAAACGGGTCGGGTTCGGGTTGACCCGGCGGGTTGTCGGGTCAACCCGCGAACCCGGTTTAGCCTAACCCCCGGCAGCTACCCGTGACCCCGCGTGAGTCGGCGTGAGTCGCGTGACCCCGCTGCTACCCGCGACCTAGCGGTCCTAGCCCCGCGCGACGCTACGCGCGCGACGAACCAGCGCGAACCCGCTGCGAGTCGCAACCGCTCGGCATGCGACGCACCAGCCTCGCGACCTCCCCGCGCGCGACGAACCCGCTGCGACCGCTCTGCGCGCGACGACCGCCCCGCGCGCGACGAACCCGCGCGCGACCACTCTGCGCGCGACGACCCCGCACCCCGCTGCGACCGCTCCGCGCCCCGCTTTGATCGCTCCGCTGCGACGACCCCGCGACCAGCTTTCCGGGTCGGATCGGGTCAACCCGGAAACCCGCCGGGTCGGGTCCGGGTTGGCATTTCCGACCCGTTTACATAACCAGGTCGGGTTAGGGTCGACCCGTTTGAACCCGGGTCAGTTCCGGGTTCGACCCAAACCCGACCCGTGACCCGAAATTGACATCCCTACTTCAAATATAGTTGGAATAAGATTCAAACAATATTTGATCAAGGGTTAAAAATGATTTGAACTTGATTCGAAAGATTCAAATATTGTCAAGAGGGTTGCCATGAATTAATAGAAATATATTAAAAGGGAGTATTACTTGACTATAATAATGACTAAGATGTTCATATCCTTCGAAGTTGAAGCAAGGCAAGTCCCGAACTCATTACTTGCTTCTTTCATAATTAAAAATTTAATGGATGGCCAAGGGATTGCCCTGCTATAGTTGCGCCTTGGGAAATGAGTGAGTTGAGCTTGCTCGAGATCAACTTAATGATGAGCTCATGAGCCAAATTTATCAAGCTAAGAGCTCGAGCTCATTTACTAAATGAGCTCGAGTTCGAGTGTGATAAGACTTGACTCTTAAGCTCGGGAGCCCGCTCGTAATAATATTATAGATATTAAATTTTTTAAATGCACTACGTCTTTTTTATTTTAATAGCGAAAAAAAAAGAATATCTTAAGAACTAAAAAAAAAAAAAACTGGATAGCTGTACGCCTGTACCTACTGCCCTAGTATTTATTTAGTAGGAGCAGTTATTTTATTTTATTTATTTATTTATTTGAAAAGGTAAATAGCAACGGGCTTCTCGCAGTTGTGATGTTAGCTGTTTCTAAGACCTAATAATTTACCCTTGTTGTGGGATGAATTTCTATTAATTTTTATATTAGAAATTTGTTTTAATAAACAATAAAAAAATCGTCTCCAACGAAGTCTTCTTCTCCAACAATGAAGCAACACACGATTTAACGAGCTGCTCGCGAGCCCTCTTTTTTCATCACAAGCAGAGTTCAAGCTCGTCCTTTGAGCTCTACATGAGTTCAAGCTCATTATTTGGCTAACAAGTCGAGTTTTAGTTAGGCATGACTCGAGCTTGAATCGAATCGTTTACGCCCTTAGTTGTGCCAAAGATATTGCCATGAATGACTTTTCAAAATTGTAGTAAGGGTTTCATACATGCTTATAAGTATTTTCTACATACAATGCCAAATTATTGCATGTCTGAATATTTATGAAGATAGAGAAAGAAAGTTGTACATCTTAGCATTTATATGAATATATGTCATAAAAATTGATAAAAGATGATTGTAACAATATCTAGAGTTTTTATGTGAAAAATTCAATAAAAGAAAAAAATCATGAAGTTTGGCCAAGTCGAAATGATTACATTAATATTTGTCATGAGCTATATATGATGTCCTTCCCAATGAACATGGGAGGTGTTAAGAAAGATAGCATACACAAAATATATATAGCATATTTTTTGTTGAAAGTTGAAATAGCCCTGTGGCATATACACTATTTTCAAGAGATCATTTGTTATTCATTCAATCATTCTCCTTTAAAAAGGAGGATTAGAGACCAAGAAGTTGAGATAAACATTGATGCTGAAATTGGGAGTTAAAGTTAGTGTTAATGGTATGCATCAACTTTATAGGGTGATGATATGCATTTATGTTGTTAGTGATAGTAGTTGATGAAGCTGACGGGCATCAATGTAGTTAGACTATAATTATTAGAGGATTATAATCAAGTGACAGTGATTGAAATATTGTAGTTAGACGATTATGATCAGAGGACTGTAGTCGAGCGATGACGCTCAAAATATCATAATTAGATGATGGTGATGATCTGTTGGTGGAGGACCAATGTTGATACTTAGATTACAAAAGTTAAATGCATGGTGATCATCCGCTAGTGGTTTGTTGTTTGTTGTGGTTCGACAAAGCTCTTATATTCTTCAATTTCTTGAGTTCAAATGTCCCTAAATTTAAATTTGAATGTTTTCAATTCAAATATGCATCATGATTCATATCCAATCAAGTTGATTTTTTATGTCGTATCACTTTTAACATAATATACAAGATTTATTGTAATAATATTTTTTTTGTGCTTTTACAATGTAATTTATGTTGTAATATTTGCTATAATATTTTAGCCATACATAAATCAATTGACATTAAATTATCTACTAGATTAATTTTGTTTAGCAATCTTATAAAATAATTGAAACATTTATGCAATATGTTATACTATATTTTAGTATTAAACATTCTTATCGTGTAAGTGACTCAGAGTGATTAGTGCGTCTATGTCATAATGACAGTTTAGTTGCATATAATAAATCATGAAATATTTGGGTCTCTCTTTTAGAAGCTTCTTCCTGTAAATTACGAGTCTGTCACATTGAATATCATTTCTTTTGTTATTTGTTCGATAGTGCATAATTTGTTGAAGCACCATAATAAGAGTAAAAAAGTAGCAATAAATTTGCATATTTTTGAAATAAAAGATAGAAGTAACACTCAAATTATTAATATAACATTGGAATAGGAATTTTTTAATAATCCTAAACTTAGCAAGCAAAATTTAAAGAAATTTACTTATACAATTTCAAATGAAAGCTTCCACAATGTATATGAGCTGATTTACCTTCCTATCAATGGAGAAATCAAAGAAAATTGGCCATTCTGGCTGGCTACAATTTCATTGGAGATTTTAGATTGGTTGCTGACCCTTTTATGAGCACAGTAGAAATAGCGAAGAAACAATAAGGGATGATGAATATTAATGTCAATTGGAGTACGAAGGTAATCGATTAAGCTATGATGTCTATCAATGTTGATTGACCTCAGATGATTGTAGGCAAAAAGATAGTTGTAAAGTGATAATGTATGTCAACATTGGGTGACGACAGTCCAGTGATAGCAAATATCAGTGCTGGCCTAAAGAAGGTGATGATAGTTGACATATAGTAGCAAAGCGACGACGATCATTTGACAACAATTGGGTGACAACGAATAGGCAATGACAACCAAACCATGATAGCTGTTGGTGATGATTGTTGACATTTATTGGCAAGCAATTTCACTTTTAGAATCCTAAAGAGATTTATTATTACATCAACATTTACAAAATTATTATCAGAATCTTCAAATAATTCATTCGATAGTTCATATTAATTCTTTTAATCTTATACTACAATTTAGACATTTAAGCAACTTAATGAATTAACATCACTCAAATATTGATGAAATTATTATGTACTGATACAGACATCGCCCGGAAGCGAATCAGAGAGCGTCACATCATCATTTTGTTGTGTATCATAGTTGTGTAACTGCTATGTACCAAGTGATATGGAGAGCTCTGATTCACCACCAAACAATTTGCAAAGAATAATTTCGTTTATGATGAAGATCCTATTTTGATTAATTTATTTTAAAAAAAAACGTAGCAGAAGACCAGTTCGGCTGCCGAAAAGGTGGACGGCCGATAATCACTGGTCCAAGAATTCTAAGCCGACACGATCATACCATGCGCCTCTTGACCACTCCTTTCGGCTCATTCTTCTGCGACACCAACGCTGCCAAATCCATTGCTGCTCCTCGCAATAACAAATCGAGCAAAAACAGTATTCATCGCTATCAAGCCCGCGTCTCTGCTCCGTACTCGTCTTCCAACCCTGCTCGCGCTGCCTCTTTTTCCAGGAAAGCTCGTTGCTGCTCATCCTTTCCCACTGTATTTTCAGGTGATGAACGGATAACCGAAAACCAGAGGCCATAGGAAGTCTCGTTTCACTTTTGTCGTTTCGATTTCTGAATTTTGGGCCATGTATGTAAAATTCCCCTTTTTATGCTCTTCCGTTTGTTGTTTGTTTGTCATGTTCTATATTAGAAAATCCTCCGCTATCAATTCTTTTGACCCTGGGGTGTGTTTGAGTAGAAGGCTGGTGTTTGGAGTTAGTTTGAGTGATATAAGTGAAGGGAATTAATCAAAGCCGTCTGAGAAGCAGTTTCTTCTTGATTTCATGATGGATTCTTTTCTTAGGGCTTTCAAGGCTTTGCTGGATTGAAGGAATTGCAAGAAAGGAAATGTGATAGAAATGACAATGAAATGCTAAAGGAATTGAGTTAAAAGTTGAAACTTGTTTTACCTAATTTTATTGATTGGGGAGAATTTAGTGATATTTTTTTCTTTCTTGTTCGGATGATGAAAATTAATTAAGATTATCTTTTTTGAGAGGGGAGGACAGTGAATCACAATGATGACTTAATAAAAAATAAACTGGAGAGGAATTGAATATGCGGAATTTACTTGTGCTTGAATCGTCTGGCATATGGGTGGGAAATAGAGCTAGAGAGAGAGAGAGAGCGATGGGGCCAATGACATGGCAATGTGCAACGAATAACATAAACTGGATAGGAATTGAACCAGCTGAATTTGCTTGTGCTTGATTTGTCTAGCCTATGGGTGGGAGATAGAGCTAGAGAGAGCGATGGGGCCAACAACATCACAATGTGCATCAAGGATGATTGGGTGAATGGGCATCGATGTTCAAAGTTCTGTGAACCACAAATGGGTTGAAGAATGTTAGGTGTGAAGTGCTAACTATGAAGTTCTATTGGTCCATCGGGCTAAGGGCTTGGGAAGTGCGATCGTGACATTGGGAGTTTAGGAATTAGAGTTTATATATTTAACTTTTTTTTAATATAAACCTTTTATTTTACAATATGATCAAAATCAAACAATGATAAATTAATCAATATTGGAGCAGGCCAGCAGGGAAATTCATCAAAATCCTAATCAGTTCACCAATTCAATCACAAATTTATTTGCGGTTAGTTGTATGTGAAAATGATTTTGAGAATAAATCACGAGCTAGGGGATCAGTTCACGATTGAATAAGTTTGTTTGACTGATTAAGTCCAAATTTTAAAGGCATGATTAGATCCAATATTATTCATAGAGTTACAATAGGAACTTACCATGGGTTTAAGCTGAGTCTAAGGAGGTTTAAAGAAAGAAAATAAAAAAGAAATTATAGATTAAAGATTCTACTATTATATGAGAATTATAAAAGACCCTATTGACTCCTTAGAGAAATTATAGATCAAAGATTCTACTCTTTCATTTGCTGGTTGTTTGTCATGTTCTATATTAGAAAATCCTCTGCTATCAATTCTTTTGACCCTGGGGTGTTTTTGAGTAGAGGGTTGGTGTTTGGAATTACTTTGAGTGATAAAAATGAAGGGAATTAATCAAAGACGTCTGAGAAGCAGTTTTCTCTTGATTTCATGATGGATTCTTTTCTTAGGGCTTTCAAGGCTTTGCTGGATTGAAGGAATTGCAAGAAAGGAAATGTGATATAAATGACAATGAAAATGCTAAAGGAGTTGAGTTACATGTTGAAACTTGTTTTGCCTAATTTGATTGATTGGGGAGAATTTAGTGATATTTTTTTCTTTCTTGTTTGGATGATGAAAATTAATTAAGATTTTCTTTTTTGAGAGGAGAGGATAGTGAATCACAATGATGACTTAATAAAAAATAAATTGGAGAGGAATTGAACTTGCGGAATTTGCTTGTGCTTGAATCGTTTAGCATCTGGGTGGGAGATAGAGCTAGAGAGAGAGAGAGAGAGTGATGGGGCTAATAACATGGCAAAGTGCAACGAATACCATAAACTGGATAGGAATTGAACCTGCTGAATTTGCTTGTGCTTGAATTGTCTAGCATGTGGGTGGGAGATAGAGCTAGAGAGAGGGATGGGGCCAACGACATCGCAATGTGCATCGAGGATGATTGGGTGAATGGGGCATTGATGTTCAAAGTTCTGTGAAACACAAATGGGTTGAAGAATGTTAGGTGTGAAGTGCTAACTATGAAGTTCTATTGGTCCGTCAGGCTAAGGGCTTAGGAGGTGCGACCGTGACATTGAGAGTTTAGAAATTAGAGTTTATAAATTTAAATTTTTTTTAGTATAAACCTTTTATTTTACAATATGATCAAAATCAAACAATGATAAATTAATCAATATTGGAGCAGGCCAGCAGGGAAATTCATCAAAATCCTAATCGGTTCACCAATTCAATCACAAATTTACTTCTGATTAGTTGTATGTGAAAATGATTTTGAGAATAGATCACGAGCTAGGGGATCGGTTCACGATTGAGTAAGTCTGTTTGACTGATTAAGTCCAAATTTTAAGGCATGATTAGATCCAATGTTATTCATAGAGTTACAATAGGAACTTACCATGGGTTTAGGCTGAGTCTAAGGAGGTTTAGAGAGAGAAAATAAAAAAGAAATTATAGATCAAAGATTTTACTATTATATGAGAATTATAAAAGATCTTATTGACCCCTCAGAGAAATTATAGATTAAAGAGAAATTATAGATCAAAGATTCTACTCTTCCGTTTGCTGGTTGTTTGTCATAGTCTATATTAGAAAATCCTCCGCTATCAATTCTTTTGAAATGGGGTGTGTTTGAATAGAGTGATGGTTTTTGGAATTACTTTGAGTGATAAAAATGAAGGGAATTAATCAAAGACGTCTGAGAAGCAGTTTCTTCTTGATTTCATGATGGATTCTTCTCTTAGGGATTTCAAGGCTTTGCTGGTTTGAAGGAATTGCATGGAAATGTGATATAAATGACAATGAAAATGTTAAAGGAGTTGAGTTACAAGTTGAAACTTGTTTTGCCTAATTTGATTGATTGGGAAGAATTTAGTGATATTTTTTTCTTTCTTGTTTGGATGATGAAAATTAATTAAGATTTTCTTTTTTGAGAGGAGAGGATAGTGAATCACAATGATGACTTAATAAAAAATAAACTGGAGAGGAATTGAACTTGCGGAATTTGCTTGTGCTTGAATCGTCTAGCATATTTGTTGGAGATAGAGTGAGAAAGAGAGAGCGATGGGGCCAATGACGTGGCAATGTGCAATGAATAACATAAACTGGATAGGAACTGAACATGCTCAATTTGCTTGTGCTTGAATCGTCTAGCATATGGGTGGGAGATAGTGCTAGAGAGAGGGGTGGGGCCAATGACATTGCAATGTGCATCGAGGATGATTGGGTGAATGGGGCATCGATGTTCAAAGTTCTGTGAAGCACAAATGGGTTGAAGAATGTTAGGTGTGAAGTGCTAACTATGAAGTTCTATTGGTCTGTCGGGCTATGGGCTTGGGAGGTGCGATCGTGACATTGGGAGTTAAATGATAAATTAATCAATATTGGAGCATGCCAGCAGGGAAATTCATCAAAATCCTAATCGGTTCACCAATTCAATCACAAATTTATTTGCGGTTAGTTGTATGTGAAAATGATTTTGAGAATAGATCACGAGCTAGGGGATCGGTTCACGATTGGATAAATCTGTTTGACTGATTAAGTCCAAATTTTAAAGGCATGATTATATCCAATGTTATTCATAGAGTTACAATAGAAACTTAACATGGGTTTAGGCTAAGTCTAAGGAGGTTTAGATAGAGAAAATAAAAGAGAAATTGTAGATCAAAGATTCTACTATTATATGAGAATTATAAAAGACATTATTGACTCCTTAGAGAGAGTGAAATGAAGTTATAGGGATTTTAAAGATAAACACTTTTGGAAAATCCCATGAACTAAGATCTGATTAGAAAAAAAAAGCATAGAATGATATCATGTTATGCCCTAGATTTTCATATGCCTACAAATGACCGATGATCTTTAATTTTTCAGGCGTATGCCAATGTTGACTATATATGATAGGCTATAGAAAAATAACTAGAAGTTCATGAATTTTCTTAGTGCTGTAGCTATTGTTGCAACTAATCTAGACTGCATGTTAGGTAGGATCCGATGGATGAGCCACGGGAGGTGAGTACTCCAATTAAGTAGTCACAACAAGAACTTTGATTGAGTGTTGGCGAGAACCACTAATCGGTCGGCGAGTACCCTGGATGAGTTGTGGAGGTCTAGGAAGACTTGGCTTTGTTAAGGAGGTGATTTTTGATGTCCCTTAGCCGAGTTCAATATCTGAGTAGTAAGGCCTAAGTAGGACTTGTCAGTCTAATTGACTTGATAAAATTTCACTCTTATCGAGTAGGATTGTAGGCAACTCAAGGCTTATGAGCGATTATTCATAATGACAAAGGGGAACTGATCTTGGCTGGAAGCAAATAAATTGAACACGTAGACATTATGCAGGTGAAGATTCTTGCAGTCATGGATCTTTGAGACTTGCTTGAGCTATGGATGTTTGATATGAGAAGTGTCATCATTGAGGGGGATAACATCAATGTAATTTGATGGTTCCAACGCTCGATGGATGAAGCTAGATGGTGTAATCAACCGATGGAAGGTCCATATAGATCCTTTATGACACTTTTCCAACATGTTCTTTTTTGCTATATCCCAAGTGAAAGCAACCCTTGGATTTTTGTCCTAATCTTGCTTTGAACTGTACTTTTATATGGAAAGATATAGGTGCTTTAATTCTTTCCTCTTCTTTTTGAATTTTGTTGAGGTAGGAGAGTGACAGAGTTCACATACTTAATTGTGCACTTTTGTTATTTGGTTCTTTTGTTAACAAAATGCAAAATGCAGCTTTCAAGGTGACTTGATCAACCGGACCAAAGAGAATATGGTTTTCATTCACCTGTCTTTGGTAAATTCAATTGCCCATTAATCATAAGGGATCTAAACACCCAATATGAAATTGTAAAGTAAAATGCATTTGCATTCTCCCAATTCATTCATACCAAACATAACATTGGAGAATGAGTTTTTTTAATCTTCTTTTAGAGCCACAATACTATGTTTGATTATGAAAGTTTTTTCAATGACGCTAAAGCCTTTCATAGCAACCTTTGTCATGCTAACTTGCATCTATAACAAACTAAATCAAGTGATAATCATATATAAGTTGAGTTGTTCATAACCATCTTCCGTCTTGGAAATCCTCTTTGTTCTCAGTAAGAACTAATAATCCAAGTAGTCCAATGACTTCTGCAACATTTGTCTTGCACTGAAACTCTTGTTTGATATCTTACGTATTCTCCAACCATATCATGGGATTCTACCTAGACCATCTAACATGTGATCCGAAGTAGTAGATCGACATCATTCATAAGGGACAATGGGTGCTGCTATGTAGCAACAAGAGAGTCCAAGCTGTAGTTGGTATTTGTGAGGAAACAAGAAATGAGATAGTTGTAGTTGATATAACCACAGAATGTGTGGATATGAGCTCTTTTCTAGGAGTTATTGATGAAATTAATCTTCGCATAACCATGGAAACATTTTGCTATGTTAATCCAGTTTGATGGTCAACTTTGACAATTGCAATTGTTGCATAAAATTTATCATACCTCAATTTAAGAAAAAAGAAAAAAATAATATAAAAAGAGAAAAAGTGGGAGACCAAGTCAAAATTTTTTTAAACCTCTTATTATTATTCACGAGATTCTCGATCACATCCTAAACTTTCTTTTAAAATCAAGGAAGATACTAGGAACCATCTTAATTCAATTAAAACCCTCCTTCCAACTCCTAACATTAGAAGAGTCTAGCTACTTAAGTTCAATCCTAAGTCTATCCTATTGATATATAATATTAATAGTATTAAATATTATGGTACGTTAGATATATTATACACAGTAGATAATTTAGGTGGACTATTATAATGTGTGTGTGTGTATATATATATATATATATATATATATATATATATATATATATATATATATATATATATATATATATATATATATATATATATATAATTTTGCAAATTATATAATACCTCACGAGGATTCATTAATTTAACACCAAATAGTTGGGATAAGGATCTTGATGATGATGGTAACTATATAATTTTTAAGAAAGCTTATATAAATAATTTATGCCAATGTTTTATATATATATATATATATATATATATATAATTTTTATAATTTATGTATTCAAATATGTACATATTACTCACAGAACATTTAACACATTATAAATATAATCCAGTGATACTTATTAATTAAATTTCGTTTATTTACTTATCATCATGTGCATGTGGAATTGTCACTTCCCTGCTAGAAAACTAAAACTCTTTTATACGTGGCTTTCCCAACTTCCACAAGTGGGAAGTGCACTTCTCAGTAGGAGCAATCAAAGAGGGCATTAGTTAAAATTTCTTGCCATCCGAGTAATGTTTCCCTGCATTACTTTTTCGATATGGTGTATTTGCTTCTTCTGATTGGTCTTTGGGCATGTAGCAAGACTATTCTTTGCTTTCAATGACCAATATCTTTTCTGCTCCCGCTGCACATTTGTACTAAGTCAATGAAGGCTAGGATCTCACAAATATTTCTTGCAGAAGTCTTTTCACTGACTTTGTTTCTCACTCATGTACCTCAATATCACTACATTTTGCTTTGCTTTTGGAATGTGAAAGGAAAACTCCCACCTACTACTCTAATGCTTTTGGAATGTGAAAGGAATGCTAACTCTTTTTGTTCATAAAGTGTAAAGTGTAGTCTATGTAGTTAACTTTTTTATGCCTATAAAGTCCATATGGCTTGTTTGAGAACATATCTAGAAGTTTTCTAATTTTATATTGCGGGTATGATTTAATAAATTCTTGTTTCTGCCTTGCATACCAATTATCTATATCATTTTGATAAACTTTAGCCAGACAGACGCTGTAAACATTTACTATTTTAGTATTTTTCTAGTGAGAAAGTGGTTATCTATTTGAATGTTGTAAAATTTTGTAGCTTCATCACGAGAGTGCTATCAAACATCTAGCTAATGCTTTTATAGTTGTTTTATCTTCTTTTTCATCTACAGATATGGATGGAAGTCCTAGTTCTTCTTTGTTACCATTACAACGCTGTAAAATATTACACCTGGTTTGTATTATTTTATATGGCATACAGTTTCACAATTTAATCTCATAGGTTTAATTGATTCTTCTCTCATAAAAAATGCACCAGGTTAGACACGCTCAAGGGATACACAATGTAGAAGGTGAGAAGAACCATAATGCGTACTTGTCTCCAGAACTCTTTGATGCCCATCTTACCCCACTAGGGTGGGACCAAGTATGTATTCATTGTCCTCCTCCTAAATTTATGTCTTGATATGGTTGAGGAGTCATGATAAAGCTAACATTACGGAATGAGGAAAATCTCTTTGATCTATAACAAGCAACAAAGAAATCACTCGTTTGAACAGTAGAGTTTTTACGTGAGACTTGGCATTCTACGCAAAGTTTTATGGGTAGATGGTGTGAGTTGAAGCCTATGATTGACTTGATACTAGGCATGCTTAATTTTTTTTAAATGTTAGTGTATGAATTGATTTATTTTGAAGTGTTTCTATTTTCATTGCTTTCTGTAAATTGTCTATAGGGCATTTCAGTTCTGTTTTGTTTTGCAAAGTTTCTTATTTTACAACTGTCTAGGAATAGAGGCTCCTTGCCTCTCTCTTTCTCTCTCTGTAAAATGCTTGCGTGATTTGAATTGGTGTGTATGTGGTTGATGTTATTCTATGCTAAATCAAAACTATTTTTCAAATTTATAGATATGGTTAATTTGTATGATAACCTGCATCTACGATTTGGTTATATGCATGTGCACTAAAAATATGAATTGAACAAATCAATTATGGTTTTGAGGCATCATCACATTCCATCATTTAGATTTTATGCAATTTGTTAAGATTTCCATATCTAAAATGGTTACTATATATTTAGGGAGTGTATTATTTCATCTAATCATCCAAGTTTAGTCTATTGCACTTATTGCATTTAAGGGTTGAACACTAGAATTAATAATGACACAAAAGGAAATCAACTGCATATACATCAGGGTTTAAGATTTTTTGCTGAGGTATGTTCTAAGCGTTGTCAAACTGATAATTATGCTAATTAGTGTCCCATTAGGAACTTCTATATAATTGTGGAGGAGGATGATAATGAACCATTAATTCTAGTGATCTCCATGAGTTTAATGGGAGGAGTGATTTTGTGGATGTTTAGTTGAGAATGTTTTAAATGTCATATGTTGCATCATAGCTATTTCTTAGATTAAATTTGATTGAATGTGAATTGCAATTTTTCAAAATTATTTCAAAAGAGGAAAAGCTTCGCAAATACATAATTGATAATGGAAGTTGCACAAATTTCTTATCTAATCTATATGATAGTTTGCATGAATTTAAAACATGAGGCGCGTTCACAATTATATTAAATAACATGAGTGCTAGAAGTGTCAAAATGGGTTAACGGGTCAAGTTCAGGCCTGACTCAAAATTGATCCGACAAATTTAGTCAATCCTAACTTGACTCGTTGAATAAACGGGCCAAAATAATAGACCTGAATTCCACTCGCTAGCAAGTTGAATAACCCAAATCCGACTTGATAACCTATTTTAATTAATTTTTTTGATAACTTGTCAACTATAGAGCTTAGATAAATTGATAAAAAAATAAAGAGATTATGTCAACATACAAAATATAAGGAAAAAATTAAATGAGTCACTTTCGGGCTATAATCAAATTTGCAGGTTAACCCAAACCTGTTTAATATATGTGTTGGAATTTTGGGCCAGAATCTGACTCGTTTATTAAATGGGTCAACCTGAACTTGGATTTTTTGGGTTGAGTCCGGGTTGGGTTGACAGATCGGCTCATTTTTTGACACCCGTAATAAGTGGATAAAACTGCTATTTCTATATCTTAGATATGCTTAGTTCTTATAAGAGGATAAATAGTCATGTCTTGTAGCTTTTTTTTTTTGAAAAATTTCGTTCTCACTTTGATGATATTTTATTTTATGACAAGAAAATGTGATTTTTTTATGCTATTTTGGAGAGTATTTGAGTTTTTCCAACTTAAGAAGTTATATATAACCCTACAAAATGCTATTTTGGATTCCATCTACGATCTTTGTAGTATTTGTCGGTCATGATGATGTATTATTTATTGGCTTTGATAAAGTTAAAATGATTGATGATTGGGCAAATCCTTTTAAATTTTACATGATATTCTTAGATTTTGTGGTTTAGTTGATTTTTTATGGATGACTCATTTAAGTGTTTAATTATTAGATGAATTTAATTATTAATTATGCAAAGAAAAGGAAATTTAGATGGACTAAATATTCTAATTTTATTTTTGAAAATTTATCACATCTCTCTCGCTCTCTCTCTCTCTCTCTCTATATATATATATATACACACACACATACACATTTCTCTTGTGGTTCACATAGTGAGGGTACACTTTGAAATATCATTGTTATGTTTTTTCCCCCTTTGTCAAATCGGTTTTGCTTGTCAATTTAGTTTGTAGTCTCAGTTTTATTTTTTTTAGGGTTTTAAAAACTACTTTGCATGTAGAGGACTGTTCATGGACTATCTTAAGCAGAGATTTCTCTCGGATAGTTTTTTCTTTTCATAATTCTAGATGTGAAATCTTGTTAGTGCATATTGTTGTGTTGATTTATTAATATGTGCATAAATGTGAAAGTAATCGTGCAAAGAGGTCTCTTTTATTAATTGGGTGTAGCGGCTCTACGGCCTATTTTTTGATCGGATGAGATATATAAGTTGTGCACATGTTTTGGCATTTGTAGCTAAATTTGCATCTTAAACTATAACAATATTATACTTTTTTTTTCCAGCTTATCTAATAATTTGATTTACAGTTGATATCATTCTTTTCTGATGAAAGATGCATGCTCTTTATTTTCCAATATGTGCACTGTATGTATAAATTCTTTTCGGTAATGAACCCTTGCTTAGGTTGTTGATTAACGCACTCATATTTCCACATGGTGTTTATATTGGAATTTGCATGGTATGCGAACGTTTTATAAATTTGTTTTTGGGAACACACTGAAATTCTGTAATGCTTTACTGCATCAGATTGACAATTTTCCTTGTTTTGGTTGTTGATTAGCACATTCAAATTCCCAGTTGTAAAGAATGATAAATTGTGAATATTGGTGTTTATAAATTATTATTTTTGGAACTCATCAGGTCGATAATTTGCGTAGGCATGTCATTGCATGTGGACTTTCTAAGAAGATTGATCTGGTTATCACTTCCCCTTTGTTGAGGTACAATGTTGGCTGTGGTGTACAAATTAACTTCTCTCATTCCTTTTTTGCTGTGTTCCTATTTTGTTTCTGTAATTCACTAGTAGGAACATATGCAAAACCATGCTGTTAAAGTTGATAAATTTCAATTGTCATTATTACCAAAACTTAATTCTGATTTCAAAATTTCAAGCCATTTTTCTGTTGCATTATTCATTTATTTACTATTGCCCCTTAGAAGATAAAGATTGGTGGAGGAATATGTGGTTCGAAAATTTTAGAGTGGCTAAGTGCGGCTTTATTTATTCCAGTTCTTTAGATTTTTTGTTCATAATTATTATGCTGTATTTCATGGTATTGGCGGTTTTTCTGATAGCAGAAACCTGTTCAGATGAGTGAGGTAGAATTAGCTTCTAAATTACTCATATTAAGCAATGGTGTTAACCATATGGAAGTAACATTTTTATTAATTAGAATTCCAGAAAGAACAATATCTGTGTTCTAGTGTGTTTTCATGAACCAGTTAATATCAATGGATGCATCTTAATTGCTAACTATGCTACTTGTGACTCTCTTATTCTGCAATTGTTACAGAACCATGCAAACTGCAGTTGGAGTCTTTGGAGGTGAAGCTTTTGTGGATGGAGTGAAAGGGAAACCCTTAATGGTTGAAAATGCGGGCAATAGTGGTCGTCGAGCTATTTCAAGTTTGGACGGTCTGCCTTTTATAGCTGTTGAGGCATGCAGGGAACATTTGGTATGCCTTCATATTTTATGAAATTTTCTTCACCCTTTCTATTCAACGCTCTTTAAATTCATAACTTTGCATAGATGTGATTTGTAGTATCATAAATTTCTTTTATTTTTATCCTTAGCTAACTTTATAGTAAAATATCTTTATGCATTTACTTGTGCATGTCAAAGTGTCCAGCTTCATGTATCCACTTTGATGTCCTTTGATTACTATAAGAAGGGATCTTCATTTTTTCTTTTATTTTTTTGATCTACCTTCCAGGTTTATTTTCTTTGTTTTAGCTTAAGTATTTATTATTTTGAAAATTGAGCATAATTGAATTAGCTGGCCTTATAGCAGTTTAACTGGTTTTGAACTGAGGAATTGTGTGTGTGTTGGGTGGGTGGGGGGCGGTGGTGGGTTGCTGGTGAGAGAGAGATATGAGAGTGAGAACTTTGGGTAATAGATAGTTTTTTTAAAGCATTCAAGTCATGATGCAAGACCATCTCAGCCATTGGTTCTTTGTACTTCATCAAGATCATTATGCATGCATAGTTTTTAAAATGTTTTATGTAAATTAGTGCCTTAGGATGTTATGAAGAATTGAAGATTAATGAATCAAAGCATGGTGGACTGTAATCTACTCCCCTCTTTGGCCTTTGGGATATGCTCTCTCTCTCTCTCTCTCTCTCTCTCTCTCTCTCTCTCTCTCTCTCTCTCTCTCTCTCCCCACCCGCGTGCCTAGGGTTGTGTATATTTCTTCCTCACGTTTTCTTCACCTTGGATTGTGTTTTCATTATAGTCACATTCTATCAAAGTAAGATCTCAATTCAAGGACTTCATGCATTTGATACCAGAGTTCTCTGTTCAAGGACTTGCCGCTTAGCCAGTTTGTTTTTAGAATTACCAGCATAGATACCCATCAGGCCATCACTAAAAGTTTTGAATGTGGATTGTGTCAAGTCCACATCCATCTCAAAGCTTGATGGTGTACTATAGATTGTTGAATCAATAAATGCAGTACGAGCATCATCAGTTTCACTTACAGGTCCATCATCATCACTAAGTGTCGTTGCCTCATTGTTGGACGCTGGTCGGATCACATCTAGACCAAGACACTTTCAAGCTTCACTAAAGAAGACTTTGCAGTCTTTTCCATACAGTTGGATCACTTCTAGCTGGGTGCGATCATACCAGCACTAGTGCATCGGATCCCATCAGAATTCCACAGTTAAGCTTATTTGGGCAAGAGTATTACTAGGATGGGTGACCTCCTGGGAAGTCCTCGTGTTGCACCCCTTTAACGAAAAAGGATTCATGTAGCCAACCCCCGCATAATGGGACAAAGGCTTGATGTTCTTGTTGTTGTTGTTGTAGTCCAATTAGCCTCGTCGAAGTCATTTGAACTCTCATGATTAGAACATGCGTATTCTTCAGTATGGGTTACTTCAGGAATCAGAAAATAGTCTATGGCTTCTAGGTGCATCTTCTCTGTTCCAGCAATTGAGCTAGCAACACAAGTTTATTGCAGCTAAGGGTCTCGGCATATGCCAGCTAGCATATCAGCAGCTACAGCTTTTTTCTCATTTCCTGAAATTTCAAAGCTTGAAAGGAAGCATCATTAGCTTCACAGCCATGTCCCAACCACAAAAAAACCCTACGGCTTCATGTTGACACCAAACCAAATAACTAAGCTCTGCCTTTTTCCTGTACAGCTGTTGGCAAATGCCCCTTTGAAGAATCTGAAACAACCATCTAATATTCCCTCTCTTCAGTAATTATTACCGACATATCTCCTTTCCAACTGTAAGCCACTTTTATGAATTCTGTTCTTCCCCTTTCAGTCAATATTCTGTTCTCATTATATGTTTTTATGAAATGCATCAAGGATCAGCTTTAAGCCTATATCCTTTTGCTTTAGTCATGAAGGTTCTTACTAGACATTTGTAAGATTTAATTGTCATCAAAATAGGTATCTTAATTCACATTATTCATATTATCATCATGATACTTATGATTGTTACCTTTAAGAGCATTGGGTGGACAAACCATATGCTTTATATAATCAAAAGAGCATGATTACGAGGGTGGGTATTCTAGTTAAAAGGCATGAATATACTAGAATTAGATTGGGTCAAATCCCGACGACTATGCATACTCATCACCGATATGATACTCATTCTAGGCCAAATCAACTCTATCGATCTCCTACTAGATCTTCTCAAGTCACCCATCTACTCACTTCTTTCGATAGACTTGATGCTATCATGTACAAACACAAGTGTTACTTATCAAACCATCATCATTCTTTTTTCTGCCTCTGTGTACCAATGCTAGTGGGGATGCTGATTAGTTTTTAGCGATTAAACCTGAGTGTGATGATATACTTGAGCTTGAGCCTAATTTTCTGCCTTATGTTGAGACTAAAGTTTTCATTTTTAGCAGAGTTTACAATCCTCTTTCTTGGCCTCTCATCACCGAAAGTGTTCCATGCGGACCCAGCGCCAATTGGATGGGGGATATTTGTATTCTTACGACTTAAAAAAATGAAGATTATTAGTACATTAAGCATTATCTAATGATAACTTGGCTCTTAAGGACTCAGTTTTTAGGTTTTAAGGTGAATCTAGGGCCAAAGACGGACTTTGCCTGATAGCTGGGCTGATGACACCATGTGCTGAAATTCTTATATCCGTTCACATCTTCGCAGTTTCCCATTGCAATTATTATCCAAGATGTCTATGTTCTTGTTCCACCTCCACAACTGCCACCACCATGACCATCTCATTTCAACTCTTCGGATAAGAGTATTTTTCAACCTCGGTGAATTGATGTAGGATCGTCATAGTTATCATTTTCTTTCTATAGAAACCATCTCCTTGTGTCCATAGTTTTTAGACATGTTTGAAATAAGTTTCATGCTTTAAAAACATAATAAGGATATATCATATTTTTTTATGTTTTAATTACACATTTTTAGTATTTATTGATGATCATCTTCTGTTTGAAGTTGCCATAAGATTTTATGCAGCAATTAAAGATTAGTGAATTAAAGTACTAAGGTTTGAAGTCTACTATCCTCTTCCTTATTGAGATGTGTTCCCCCAACCCCCACCTCGGGTTATGTACCCTTTCATTCTCTCTCATATCCTCCTTAAGTTGTGCACCCATTCTTCAAATTGAAAACCATCATTAGAATCATTGTACTGCATTCCTTTTTGTATAGGTTCATCTCATATTTTTTTATGATGTTAGAAAATGTTTTGCTAGAGTTATATATATTTCATACAAGTGAAAAATGCAATGCTTAATATTCCATTTTTCATGGTTATCTGTGATGGATGAAGGATTTATTCTCTTTGCACTAACTTTTGTGTGCTTGATTTCTGCAGGGAGTTCACCCATGTGATAGGAGGAGAACCATAAGGGAATATCAGACACTTTTCCCTGCAGTTGATTTTTCACTGGTAATTGCTATATTCTCTGGATTACATGCGGTGAGGTTTGTGATAATTGTTTATAACCGTGAGATTATCCTCAGATCGAAAGTAATGAAGATACCTTATGGGAACCTAATGTGAGAGAGCCAAATGAAGAGGTTGCAATTAGGGGAATGAAATTTATTAACTGGTATATTCTTTTCTTAAATTTTAGATTTTAGTAACTTAAACTAATCCATGAGCTTTTCCATAAATAAAAAAAGTATATACTGCTGTTGCTTAAACAAATCAACATACATAACATGGCAATTGGCATAAAATATCTTAATTTTTTCTTGCACTTGACTGTTAGCTCAGATATGTTTTGCTTATTTAGTTTGATTCAAGTAAACTATAGTCTGAAATAAACTCTTAATTCATATTGCTAATTAACCCCAAGACACCCTTCTCTAATCATTTTAAGATGTTATTATGATACGTGTTGCGGTTGTTTTTTTTAATGCAACTAATATTACGCTTAGTAGTATGATCAAAATAATTAAAAAAAAAGAACTAAGAACTTAGAATCATATAAAATCAGTGGGCAATTATAATTTGGTTTTTACAAATTGAATTTCAATTGTTCCAAAAGTTGAAAAAAAATCAAGAACACTAATAAGCCAATATCAAATTATGTTGGATGAAATAAGAATACATAACAAAAACATCAAAATAGGAAAATCATGCCTTATGCTGATACAAAGAGATGTCTTCCCCTAGAATTAGGTAGCCACACTTGTACCGCCTTAAAGGAACACACATCTAATTTGCATATACTATTAAAACTAGAAAGAAAATATTTATTCAAGAAATATTCATAAATGATATGCCTTTGAATATCCATTTATAACATCTTCATCCCCGCAGGCTAATATATAGGTTTGTATAGGATCAGCTTAATCTTTATTCAAATTAAAATTCTAATTGATGAAATTAATTCCAACTTGATGCATCAAAAAATATAGGGGACCCTATATTTTTTTACCACAAAAGAAATGACACCGACACAACAAAAACTTCCAACGAAATGATTAAGAATGAGAAATAGGAAGAACAAACTCTTACATTTCAAATAAAATGTAAAAAACAAGAAATCAAAAGACTTACAACAATGACTCAAACAAACTTGACTCAATCACTTGACGACACCCTAAAATTGCTCCACTTAGAGAAGAAAGATACAGGTGGAGTGACACTTGCAGAGAGACGAAACAGGTTAGAAGCCCGAGAAGAAAGGTTGAAAAGAGTCTGCAGGATTTCCGAAGCAAACTCGCAGGTTATAGCTTTTCCAAAAATAACATATCATTCACTTTTTTAAACATTACAAATCCTCCCATATTTATATGTATGAAAGAGGAATACCAAGAGACACCTAATAAATTCCCATATGAATTCTAAACATTACATAGCATTAAAATACCTAAAAAACATCCCACGCCAAGGAACCGAAGAGGCATCCATGGGAACCAAGGAGACCGCCCGGAACCAAGGGGCACGGTCATGGGAAAGAGCCCAGGCACAGGAAAACCAGCAGCCGGCCTGAATCCCAAGGGGCAAATGCACAAAATACTAAAGGCCATGGAGGAAGCCAAGGAGCCACCT
This sequence comes from Dendrobium huoshanense, assembly GCA_016618105.1. Taxonomy (NCBI): domain Eukaryota; kingdom Viridiplantae; phylum Streptophyta; class Magnoliopsida; order Asparagales; family Orchidaceae; genus Dendrobium; species Dendrobium huoshanense. The sequence goes on along the minus strand of CM028353.1, from coordinate 32,154,386 downwards.
CATGGGAAAAGTAAATCTTGGAATTCCAAGAGACAAACATGATTACAAACATAAAAAGCATAAAAAGAACATTTAATATAAGATAACTATGAGCTAAAATCATAGCTAATAATGAGCTAACCCTTAGTTCAATAAATGAACTAAAGACCAGCTCATAAATGAGCTAAAATTTCAGCTCAATTTTGATTGAGCTAGTAGACTCAAGGGAAGCCAAAAATTTAATTATTTTTTTACATGAATTGACCCCCTTTTGTCTACATCAGACTCCCCTTCTTGCGAACTCAGCTCCTGATGAGTTGGTTATTGATTCTCTTGAGGAGGTGCATACTGTTCATCCAATTCATTGATCAAATCTTCATACTTCTGCATGATCTCATCTCGTTCATTCAGGAATTTATCTTGTAAGCGTTGCTTTTTCTTGAAGTACCTTTCTGTACGTATGTGCATCCAAGATTGAAGCTTGTACAGCTCATACTCCAAAGGATGTGTTGACTTTATCGGAATCCACCTATCCAAAGGATCTTCAATTTCACCTGACTTGCTTTCTTCTGTTTTTTTGTCTTTTTTCATTTTTTGACTGACTCACAAAAAGACTCAAAAATTACAAGACTCACAATAAAACTCACGACAGACTTACAAATTTGACAAACTACAACTTGACAAATCACAAACCTAGGACTTCCTAACTTACTCTGATACCAAATGATGCAATAAAAAAATATAGGGGACCCTATATTTTTTTATCACAAAAGTAATGACACTGACACAACAAAAACTTCCAACGAAATGATTAAGAATGAGAAATAGGAAGAACAAAATCTTACATTTCAAATAAAATGTAAAAACTAGAAATCAAAAGACTTACAACAATGACTCAAACAAACTTGACTCAATCACTTGACAACATCCTAAAATTGCTTCACTTAGAGAAGAAGGATATAGGTGGAGTGACACTTGTGGAGAGACGAAAGAGGTTAGAAGCCCGAGAAGAAGAATGGAAAGGGCCCGCAAGATTTCCGGAGGGGATGAGAAAGAAGGGTGGAAAGAGCCCGCAGGATTTCCGAAGCAAACCCGCAGGTTATAGCTTTTCCAAAAATAACATATCATTCACTTTTTTAAACATTACAAATCCTCCCATATTTATATGTATGAAAGAGGAATACCAAGAGACACTTAATAAATTCCCATATGAATTCTAAACATCACATAGCATTAAAATACCTAAAAAACATCCCAAGCCAAGGAACCAAAGAGGCATCCACGGGAACCAAGGAGACCGCCCGGAACCAATGGGCACGGTCACGGGAAAGAGCCCAGGCATGGGAAAACCAGCAGCCGGCCGGAATCCCAAGGGGCAAATGCATGAAATACTAAAGGCCATGGAGGAAGCCAAGGAGCCACCTCATGGGAAAAGTAAATCTTGGAATTCCAAAGGCCGGTTTGAAATTCCAAGAGACAAACATGATTACAAACATAAAAAGCATAAAAAAACATTTAATATAAGATAACTATGAGCTAAAATCATAGCTAATAATGAGCTAACCCTTAGTTCAATAAATAAACTAAAGACCAGCTCATAAATGAGCTAAAATTTCAGCTCAATTTTGATTGAGCTAGTAGACTCAAGGGAAGTAAAAAATCTAATTATTTTTTACATGAGTTGACCCCCCGTTTGTCTACATCACAACCAAATTTAAAACTTCATAACTCTTATCCAAAATAGCCGGATGGACTGGAAAACCATAGGAAAAATATGTAGAGCCAAGCTGTAAAACTCGCTGGCACACTTTATCCTCCAGGAGCTTTTATGGATTCCAATAGGCCGTGGAAACAGTTCCGCATCGACGGTAACACTATAGTCTCACCTCAGCGGTCGCGCTACATTCTGCATTAACATTAATGATACACTTGCATGATATGGTCAGTGGATCTTGCTACAAAAAAACCATGCAAATTGTCTTTTTAGGTTTTCAGAGAGCTGTAAGTGAAGGGCTAGGGTCCTGATCAAGTTGTTAATTAGTTTTGCCTGCTACATTTTTTGTTTCATCAAGTCCTATAATTTTAAGAAATTCAAAAAATGCCTGAAGCTTGATATAACGTTGGCTGAGTTTACATTACCTAACATTTTGACCAAATTTAACAAAAATTCTTTTGACAGAATCCAAAGCTATCTCTGTTCTTGAATTTATATATCATTGACATGCAAAGCATTGTAGAGTTGGATTACTTTTAAATATGCGAAGCTTGAAAAAGGAAAAACTTGGCTCCTTCGAATGCACAGGCCCGCTAATCCTTGTGTTTTGTGCGCAGTTAAAGGCTGATATTACAAACTTTGTTAAAAGATTTTTCTTCTTGAACTATTAGTAGCATCAGGATGTCTGATGTGTGCCTCATTTTTTTTTCAAGGTTATTAACAAGAAGAGAGACAGAAATAGCAGTCATTACACATAGTGGATTTTTGTACCATACACTGAATAAATTTGGTAAAGATTTCCATCCACTAATCAAAGATGAAATCTGCAAACAGTAAGTTGGAAGAATCCTTTATTTTTTATTTCCTTGTAATTATACCAAAGTTTATTGTCTTAATACTCTATTGTGGACTTTCTGTTTTCAAATAACTTATTAGTAACATGCACAAAAAGATCTATTTGAAGCAAACCGTCAAAACTGCTAGATTAATGATAAGCATCATTAAAATGCCAAGTTGGAATACAAAACCTTGTAACATGCACGTTGCTTGTTACTGTGATAGGAAACATTTGTAGATTTCAAATAAATCCTATCAATTTCAAAAAATCAGCTAGAAACTCTTCCAAACTCCAAAAGAAAAAAAAAAAAAAAAACAGTAATTTTATTGCAAGAATCAAATAGATCGGAAGAAAACAACAAGATACAAGTGATCCTCTATTCGAGAGGAAGATTGATCTCTCCCAATCTCTAGACGAATCTAAAGCCCAAAACCTAAACCTAAGAGATCCCAAAATCAGCCAAATTCAAGATTCCCTAATGATGGGGACATCGGTTGGAAAGTCTACCGTCGACGTGGTCGTAGATCGACGGCCACGATCTGCCCGATGTATTTCTGATTATTAGATTGGTCATCTTATTTGATGTATTTTTATTTCTGCACTTTTCCCTTTTTTGCCCTTGCTTGAGGGATTGAGTCTTGTAGCCCCTCGAGGGTATTTTAGTCTTTTATTTTTCATGACATTGTAATGGGCTATATATAGCCTCTTTCTTGTATTTTGATGGTTAATGAATGAATGAATGATTACAATTTCTTCTTGCATGAGTCTTCTTGGAGCTTTCGTTGTAGAAGCTTGAGAGAGAGAGGTTAAGAGCTAGGTGGAGCCTAGGAGAGGCCACCCGTCGTACCCAACAACCACCACCGGTGGTTCTTGGTTTTTTTCCCATCTTCCCTCTACGCTTACCTTCCGTTTCCCCCCAAGTTAATCCTCCACCACCACAAATCGTCGCCTATTAGTTTCCTCCCGAAATTTTCCCCTCTTCCAAGAAATCCATCATTTTTCCCTTCATCCCGCCCGCCACCACCTTGGCCGCCGGCCTCTCCGCCGGCCACCACCCCTCCCGGCCACCCATCACCGGCCTTTTCCCCGACCACCTCCATGAATTTCAGATTTTGAAATTCAAGGTTGAAGTTTCCATATTTGGGCGACGCCAAATTAGGAAAGTTTCGATGACGTGGCAAATTCAAATTTGAATTTGGGCGGATTTGAAATTTTTCGTCATTAATTCCTCGGAGCTAATTAGGAAACGCTTAATCATTTTCCCTCCTCCCTCTCCCCTCTCCCTATGCCGCCGGCCCCATCAATGGGCCATCCCATTTAATGCTCTATTAAGGGGAGTTAATGCTTGTTAATTGAAATTTCAAATCCATTGATTTTCCCTCCAAACTCACTCAAACCTGAAATAATTTCAGATTTATGAGTTAATACAACATCTAATTCCCCTAGCCCTAGCCGTTCCCCTTCCCCTCACACCCGACGGCCCCCTCTCTCCACCGCCCCCCCCCTCTCTTGCTCTCCTCATCCTCCTCTCAAGGTATAGCTCCTAATTCAATTGGAGATGGAAGACCAATCCGGAGCTTGAAGTTTAACCTTGCATCTCACGACGTTTTCTCGACAAGATTTCACCTAGTCTTGGACGGAACAATCATTGGAAGGTACGAGGTATTTCTATGATGTCTCTCCGCGAAGGTGATCCTTTCCTTTCTTGATTCTCTTACTCTCGAATTCCAAATTCTTCATGAGAATTGTTCAAAACAAGAGATTGTGTCCACTTGTCGCCATCCATTAGTATTTGTAGGAATTGTTACTTCTTTGCTCTAGATCTCATTGTTAAACAAGGGTTAAGTTGGAAACTACGTCGTATGCAATATTTTAAATTTCCTATGTGTTTTGATCTAGCTTAGTCTCTTGTGTGGTTTAACCTAAGCGAAGGTACTACTTAATTGTTTTCATTGTTGTGTTAAATCGCTCTAACGAGAATCTAACGTTGCTCTTAAAATAATCGTGCAAATTTCCAATTACGCATATAGTTCTACATCATCTTGGTATCAGAGCATGGCTAGCATGCAATACTTGTGCTAGAATTCATCCTAGGCTATTAATTAGGCTTGCATAACTATTTGGGCATGCGTAACATCTTTAAAAACATTTTAATCGTCACTTACATTTGCTGTCCAGAAAATTCTGCATGCATTTAGTGAGCAATAAGTGTTGGTTTTGAGTTTTATTTGCTGCCCTCCTTGTTTTAACTCAGCTAATTGTCTAGGATTCACTTTGCACTTTGTTTAGTGGCTGTCCACGTTGTTTCCTGCAACAAATAGTGTGCTGTAGGTTCACTGTTTAGGTGCCTAAGTGCTGCCATTCATTTCCCCACTTCAGCATTTGCATTTAGAACCTTGACCCTTAGTTGTAGTTTGCTGTCCGTGAGTTTCCAGCCCCATTTAGGGTCCCGATAGAGTGTTTTCCCTGCTGTAAGTTTGCTGTCCACTTCCTAGAAAACCTTCTAAGTACCCCCATAGTGTTTTGAAATGGACCCGGAACAACTTGGCAGGACTTTAGACCTGTTGGTAGGTCAAATGGGCGCGATTAATCAGCAACTTAAGGAAAACCAGGCTGACTTAGCGGAACTTCGGCGCCAGACAACTGATAGGTTCGACAACCTAGAACGAGGTAGGAACCAAGCACCCCTTTATACACCTTCTAGGCCACCTTCCATGTATGGGGATGAAACTTTTCAAGATGATGGGCCCCCACGTGCCCCTTATCGAAATCCTCATTACATACACGACACCAACCATGACCCCGACATTCACTTGATGAAGAATATCAAGGTAGAAGCTCCCACTTTCGATGGCACCCTAGATCCCCAACTCTTCCTTGATTGGATCAAAGGTATGGATAGTTTCTTCAAGTGGTATAACATTTCTGAAGCCAGAAAGGTTAGGTTTGCGGAGATGAAGCTTATTGGAAGAGCTAGCCAATTCTGGTCGAACTTAGAAAGTCTTAGGGAGTCCCGCAACGAATACCCCATTACTGATTGGGCGTCCATGAAACGTGAACTTAAGCAGAAGTACCTACCTCCTTCGTACTTCCCTAGACTCCTTGACAGATGGAACCGACTTACCCAAGGAAGCAAACCCGTTAAGGATTACATTGCATCCTTCGATGATTACCTGATTCGTTGCAAAGGGGAGACCTCAACCACCCCCGCGCAAATTTTGTCGATGTTTCGTACCGGACTGCGGGAAGATTTACGCAACGAACTTTTTGCCCGGAATATCACTACTCTGGAGAACGCCTACAGCCTAGTGCTTGATCTAGAAGAATCCCGTTCTCAGCATCCGAGTCGATCTCATGACTCTAGACCTTCGTATAGACCAGCCGGTAGTTCCACCTCACACCCTCCTGTTTCACGACCTACTCCGGGGAGCACGACCCGACCACCCACGGGTCCACCTGCACTTAGATCTGATTCTAGAAGTAAGCCTCCCACCACGGATGCCCCTCGTTCCAGTCCCGGGACCAAGTGCTTTCGATGCCAGGGGTATGGGCATATCGCTTCTCAGTGCTCCAGTCCTTACAAGGTTTCGATCGTTGAGGAAGTAACTGAGGACGATCTCGAGCCCGAGGTTGATCAGGTCCACCAAGTTGAGGAAGAAGGCGAATACTTCGAGGAGGACGACGACACTACGGTCCTCAGCTGCCTTCGACAGTCGGATACCTCTCCCATCTGCGTGGTGAGATGTGCTCTATCCCACCCGACACCCACTGATGACTGGCGTAGGACCACAATTTTCCATACCTACACCAAAATCAAAGACAAAAACTGTAAAGTCATAGTGGATAGTGGTAGTTGCATTAATGCTGTTTCCTCCAGCATGGTATCCCAATTAGGTCTGTCTGCCGTTCCTCACCCCAACCCGTATAAGGTTTCGTGGGTCAACTCCAACGCCTTGGAGGTGAAGGAACGAAGCCACGTACCCATCTCCTTTGCCACTTATAAGGAGAATGTCTGGTGCGATGTGTTGACCATGAATGTTGGACAAATTTTACTAGGTCGCCCCTGGATCTACGATAACGATGTCCACATTTATGGTCGTTCGAACACCTGCGTGTTTGAACATGGGGGCAAAAAGATTAAGCTCTTGCCTTCACAACCCCGGGTTACGGATACCACGAAATCCAACCCAACCAAACCCAAAAGGGGGGTGAACCTTGTCACCGCCAAGGTTCTGATTAGTGAAATTTCCCAAGGCACTCCTCTGTTTGCTTTAGTTGGCCGTGAGATTTCCACTGAATCTGAAGCACCCATTCCTGAGGAGGTGCAGCCAATTTTAGGACAGTATGCTGATGTTTTTCCCGATGATCTCCCAGATCAATTACCACCGCTTAGAGACATTCAGCATGCTATAGACTTCGTCCCTGGAGCCTCCCTACCAAACCTGCCCCACTACCGCATGAACCCCTCGGAACATGCTGAACTTAAGAAGCAGGTTGACGAGTTACTGCAGCGAGGTTTCATTAAGGAGAGTCTTAGTCCCTGTGCGGTGCCGGCCCTTCTCACACCTAAGAAGGACGGAACCTGGAGAATGTGTGTTGATAGCCGTGCTATCAACAAGATCACCGTCAAATATCGATTCCCTATTCCGAGGCTCGATGACATGCTCGATATGATGACGGGTGCAACTTTATTTTCCAAAATTGATCTTAAGAGTGGATACCACCAGATCCGGATCCGACCCGGTGATGAGTGGAAAACCGCGTTCAAAACGAAAGATGGCCTTTATGAGTGGTTAGTCATGCCCTTTGGACTGAGTAACGCCCCTAGCACTTTTATGAGGGTGATGACTCAGGTGTTGCGCCCCTTTATGGGTAAGTTTGTTGTCGTCTATTTTGATGACATTCTTATCTATAGCCATTCCGTTGATCAGCACCTTGACCACCTTAGGCAAGTTTGTGATGTCTTAAGGAAAGAACAGCTTTATGCCAATCCTAAGAAATGTACTTTCCTCGTAGACCAAGTCATCTTTTTAGGCTTCATTGTTTCTGCGCAAGGTGTTTCTGCTGACCCCGAGAAGGTTAGAGCCATAGTTGACTGGCCCGTTCCTCAGAACATCCGGGAAGTTCGCAGCTTCCACGGGTTAGCTACCTTCTATAGGAGATTCATCCGAAATTTTAGCACCATAGTATCTCCTATCACTGATTGCCTTAAGAAGGGTGATTTTCATTGGACCCCGGCTGCCACCAGAGCATTCGATGAGATTAAGAAACGAATGGTGGAAGCCCCAGTGATGAGACTTCCTGACTTCTCTAAAGTCTTCGAAGTGACCTGCGATGCTTCGGGGGTCGGAATTGGAGGAGTCCTCTCCCAGGAGGGTCACCCGGTAGCCTATTTCAGCGAGAAGCTGAATGATATTAGGCAGCGTTACTCCACTTACGATAAGGAATTCTATGCTGTGATCCAATCCCTTCGCTACTGGCGACACTACTTGCTCCCGCAAGAGTTCGTCATCTTCTCGGATCACGAGGCTTTGAGATACATCAATTCTCAAAAGAAACTGAATGCCCGACATGGCCGATGGGTAGAATTTCTTCAGGAGTACACATACACTCTTAGGCACAAGGCAGGGGTCGAGAATAAGGCTGCTGATGCTCTCAGCCGTCGGATGATGACTACTCTTGAGTTGAGAGCGGAAGTCGTGGGCTTTGATCAGATGAAGATGGATTATCTTGAGTGCCCAGACTTCAAAGAAATTTACTCGTCCCTGTCCACGAACAGCACCCGCATCATGGACGATTTCCTCTTGGATGATGGTTACCTTTTCAAAGCCCAAAAGCTTTGTATACCTCGCACTTCCCTTAGAGAATTTCTTGTGTGGGAACTTCACGCTGGGGGCCTCGCTGGACATTTTGGAAGAGATAAGACGATTGAGGCTGTTGAGTACCGGTTCTTTTGGCCAAGTCTTAAGAGGGATGTTGGTAGAATGGTTGCTAGGTGTCACACGTGTCAATTAGCCAAGCAACGTAAGCAGAACACTGGGCTTTACACCCCGTTACCCGTGCCTAGTTGTCCTTGGCAGGACGTCAGTATGGATTTTATTTTAGGCCTGCCAAAGACACTTCGAAGAAATGATGCCATATGCGTGGTTGTAGATCGTTTTTCTAAAATGGCTCATTTCCTCCCCTGTTCCAAAACATCTGATGCCTCTCACATTGCCAAGCTTTATTTTAATGAGGTCGTCCGCTTGCATGGTTTACCCAAAACCATTGTATCGGATCGAGATGTTAAATTCACAAGTTACTTCTGGAAAACCTTGTGGATGAAGATGGGTACTAAGCTACAATTCTCCACTGCCTTTCACCCACAGACGGATGGTCAGACAGAGGTAGTCAACAGAAGTTTAGGAAATTTACTGCGTTCTTTGGTTGGGAATCACATTAGAGACTGGGACACTATCCTACCTACTGCTGAATTTGCGTACAATAATTCCGTCAACCGAACCACGGGTCTAAGTCCTTCTGAGATTGTATACGGGTTTAAACCTAGACAACCTTTAGATTTGATTCCTATGAGTTCTAGGTATAGAATTTCTGAGTCTGCATCCGCATTTGCATCACATTTGCATGAACTGCATAAGAAAATTGCACAAAATATTGAAAAGAGCAACAAAGATTACAAGTTATATGCTGATTTAAAACGACGATTTAAAACTTTTAAAGTAGGTGACTTCGTGATGGTGCGGATCCGTCCGGAACGGTTCCCGCAAGGAACCGTTAAGAAACTACACGCCAAGAGTGCTGGGCCCTTCAAAATATTAAGGAAAATTAATGATAATGCATATGTGGTAGACCTCCCCGAGGATTTCAACATTAGCCCGACCTTTAACATTGAGGATCTAGTGGCTTATGAAGGCCCTGATTTCAATCCACCCAACCCATTCTCGCCACAGCCTGATATAACCCCGCCATTGGAAAACCCAAATTTGCCCCCCCTTCCTACCATTCCCAAACCACCCATGGTTGATAAAGTGGACACAGTTTTGAGTGATGACATTATCTCCACAAAAGAAGGAGGAAGGAGAAGGTATTTGATCAGGTGGAGAGGAAAACCTGAATCGGAGGACACATGGATAGACCGCGAGGAGCTGCAGAGGATAGACCCGGATGCTTTGGAGCTTTACGAGAGAGATTCTTACTCGACGGAGTCGAGTTTTCTCCCACCCCGGGAGAATGATGGGGACATCGGTTGGAAAGTCTACCGTCGACGTGGTCGTAGATCGACGGCCACGATCTGCCCGATGTATTTCTGATTATTAGATTGGTCATCTTATTTGATGTATTTTTATTTCTGCACTTTTCCCTTTTTTGCCCTTGCTTGAGGGATTGAGTCTTGTAGCCCCTCGAGGGTATTTTAGTCTTTTATTTTTCATGACATTGTAATGGGCTATATATAGCCTCTTTCTTGTATTTTGATGGTTAATGAATGAATGAATGATTACAATTTCTTCTTGCATGAGTCTTCTTGGAGCTTTCGTTGTAGAAGCTTGAGAGAGAGAGGTTAAGAGCTAGGTGGAGCCTAGGAGAGGCCACCCGTCGTACCCAACAACCACCACCGGTGGTTCTTGGTTTTTTTCCCATCTTCCCTCTACGCTTACCTTCCGTTTCCCCCCAAGTTAATCCTCCACCACCACAAATCGTCGCCTATTAGTTTCCTCCCGAAATTTTCCCCTCTTCCAAGAAATCCATCATTTTTCCCTTCATCCCGCCCGCCACCACCTTGGCCGCCGGCCTCTCCGCCGGCCACCACCCCTCCCGGCCACCCATCACCGGCCTTTTCCCCGACCACCTCCATGAATTTCAGATTTTGAAATTCAAGGTTGAAGTTTCCATATTTGGGCGACGCCAAATTAGGAAAGTTTCGATGACGTGGCAAATTCAAATTTGAATTTGGGCGGATTTGAAATTTTTCGTCATTAATTCCTCGGAGCTAATTAGGAAACGCTTAATCATTTTCCCTCCTCCCTCTCCCCTCTCCCTATGCCGCCGGCCCCATCAATGGGCCATCCCATTTAATGCTCTATTAAGGGGAGTTAATGCTTGTTAATTGAAATTTCAAATCCATTGATTTTCCCTCCAAACTCACTCAAACCTGAAATAATTTCAGATTTATGAGTTAATACAACATCTAATTCCCCTAGCCCTAGCCGTTCCCCTTCCCCTCACACCCGACGGCCCCCTCTCTCCACCGCCCCCCCCCTCTCTTGCTCTCCTCATCCTCCTCTCAAGGTATAGCTCCTAATTCAATTGGAGATGGAAGACCAATCCGGAGCTTGAAGTTTAACCTTGCATCTCACGACGTTTTCTCGACAAGATTTCACCTAGTCTTGGACGGAACAATCATTGGAAGGTACGAGGTATTTCTATGATGTCTCTCCGCGAAGGTGATCCTTTCCTTTCTTGATTCTCTTACTCTCGAATTCCAAATTCTTCATGAGAATTGTTCAAAACAAGAGATTGTGTCCACTTGTCGCCATCCATTAGTATTTGTAGGAATTGTTACTTCTTTGCTCTAGATCTCATTGTTAAACAAGGGTTAAGTTGGAAACTACGTCGTATGCAATATTTTAAATTTCCTATGTGTTTTGATCTAGCTTAGTCTCTTGTGTGGTTTAACCTAAGCGAAGGTACTACTTAATTGTTTTCATTGTTGTGTTAAATCGCTCTAACGAGAATCTAACGTTGCTCTTAAAATAATCGTGCAAATTTCCAATTACGCATATAGTTCTACATCACCTAACCATAGGAAAACAAACTATTTAATGCATATTGCATACAAATCAAAAGGAAATCCCTAAGCAGTCCCTACATTTAATTTTCCCTCTCAATTCCCTAAAAAACCTTCCAAATGATCTACTGTGAACCTGGCGGCTTGATCGGCATACGCAGGAGGCGGAGAAGTTCCTCATTTGCGCTTGGGCCGGTCCCGCGTGGACCGGCTGGACCGGTCTAACATACCATTTTATCAGCTTATAATAGACAATAATCACATGATCATGACAAGAAAGTTTATAACCAGAAATTCTAGACTTTATTCACTGGCATTCATATGCGTTTAGATTTCTTTCATTGTTTCAAGGATACCGTTTCATCATTGTCTGTTAACTCATTTATAGTTGAAATGTAAGCTTGGATTTTATTTTATTTCAAATTGTAAGAGCGTTTAGTTATTTATACACTTAGTGGCAATGCATGTAAAGGTTTCGCGAGTGGCTTTATTTGCATACTTCCTCTGACTTGTACTTCATCAACATGAAGCAACTAGATTTCAGTCGTCTTTACAAGCTCTCCTTTGCCATTTATGACGTTTTAAGGAAATGAAGAAAGAATAAACACAGTCGTTTGCATTGTTTAACACAAATGGATCTTAGCGGAAGATACCGGGTTAAATTAGGTAGTTATATGGTTCTTTTTTATGATCTTTGTTTGGTGCTTCTCATCATGATTAGTCATGTTTGAAATGAATAAGCATGGGATATATGAAATCATAAAAAGTGTTTTGAAATTTCTGTGATAGGAGTTAATAAGCTAGTGGATTAGATTAAATAGGAGCTTTAAATAAGCCATTATTCCACTGTAAACTCTATATGGCCAAAGGCAAAGTGTGGGGAAAGAGACAGAAATGTATCATCTTCACAGCAGTTGTAGAAGATCTTTTATCATTGTCCAAAATGGTAAAAAAATTTATTGTTTTGGTGGATTAAATGTCAAAAGTTGAGGTAGATGTTGTGGATATTGTGCGTGTAGGATGTCCTTTGTTATTAATGTATGAATTCAATTCTATTAACTTTTCACACATGGTTGATAATCAATGTTAGTAAAGAACCATTGAACATATAAACAATTAAAGGGAGAAAACTTGATGAAACATGGGATGGAAGAACAAGAGCTAAATTAAATTGCTCGTACAGATATAATTCCTATTGACTGAAATATTCAAATCGGCAATGAGATTTATTATGGAGTTGTATAAATCACAATAAAAAATGAATAGAGAAAAATGGATAGAATCATGAAGTATGCTATATAGTGCTTAAGAAAATAAAAAAATTAGTTAGCATTGGAGAAAATGCATCAAGATAATGTTTTAATATCAAATAAGGTTCCTTTGGAGAGATGTGAGATATTATAATTATTTGGCTATGAAGACTAACAATGATTTTGAATGACTGAAAAATATTAGAAAAGGTAATAGAGAGGATGGACGTGATGAAAAGATCAAGGAAAATAATAAGATAAGCAGAGTTCATGCCTTTACAAGAAGATCACCTAAAATGCAACAAGAAGTTCCTTTGCGATGCTCAAAACCACACATACAAAAGTTAACTTTGCAACTCACAAACTCTTATTTAGGAAAAAAATTATCTATTTTGATTAAAATTGAAAAAATATATGAATGTGGTGGCGGATGTTTGCAAAACTAGAAAGTATGGAATGCAAAGTAATTAATTATAGAGAATAATTGAAAAGAGATTTGCCAATACCAAAGAAATAGGAAGGAACAAGATGGATAATGGAGCAGTACAGGAAGGTGTGCAAAAAGACGGATAAACTAGAGTTAGCACAATATTCTTTCCTCAAAAGGAGTGAATATGATTCATAAAGCCAGTCTCAAATTCTTCGGTCTAGATTAATATGATCATTGGACAATCTCAGTCCTGCCTGTCAATGCTAGTAACATCTTTTGTTCAAGTCACCAGTTAGCAAGAACTTAACTAGGATAGTAGACTGTCATATTACAATCTTCAAGGTATTCTGGGTTACATAATCAATTAGGGATTCAGTCTTTATAAATTTAAATCCTTGTTAAATTTATATAAGATTTCAGGACATGAATAAATTATTGTTTCAGTTTTGTGATCTATTGTCCTGCCCCTATCTTCCAATTTAATTGACTGTGGATCCTAAACCAAAACCAGTCAATTGTTTGGTGTTATTAAACCATTTTGTCCTTTTAGTAGGGTATCGCAGTGTACAGCAACCATGATGAGGACAATCTTATGTTGCATGCGAAGGTAGTGGCGTCCTTTTGCATTAGTTGTCAAGTATTGGATGGTAGTGGGGAAAGTTGAAGTACTGATTCAAATATTTATTATCTTCATGTTGTTTGAAGACTTGTGTATTTTAGTAAACACATATAACAAATTGTGCAGTTTGATATTTTATCATTTAAACTTTGTTATTCTGATCAGAATCATACTACAAAATGATGTAAGTGTGATCATATATAAGAATTTGAAGGATAAGTTATAAAAACATATAAAATTGAAGATGGAATTATAGTATTGAAGATTATTGTTAATACTAAGATTATTAATATTATAGTGCTTATGCTTCTCAAGTAGGTTTGGATGTGTTCAAAATTTAAATTTTGGAATGATTTAGAAGAACTAATATAAAAGATACCCGTTGAAGAAAGAGTTTTTATTAGAGGAGATTTAAATGAACATGTTGGTAGAGAGGTAGAAGATTTTAAAAGCATTCATGGTGGCTATAGACTTGGAGCGACTAAAGATGGTAAGAGTATATTGGATTTCGCTCTAGCTTATGATTTTGTAATAATTGCTAATACCTTATTTAAGAAAATAAATGAGCATCTCATTACTTATAAGAATGGATATAGTAAAACTTAAATTGATTATTTTTTATAAGAAAATAGACTGTTTAAATTGCAAAGTTTGTAAAGTTATTCCGAGTTAAAGTTTATGTATCCAACATCGTTTATTAGTTTTGGACTTTAAGTACAAGGGACAAAATATGAAAAAAGAAAGAAAGAAATGTTGTTACAAGATTAGATGAGCGCATTTAAAGAACACTAACTAAAATATTTTTGATAATAAGATTTGATATCTTAAGATTATGTTTGTGCATGAGGCAACTAACGTTATGTGAAAAAAAAAAGTTAGTAATATTAAGAATGTTATAAAGGATGTGCTTGAAGTATCAAAAAAAAAAAAAAAAGCTCATAATAGTAAAAATAGTTTGTGGTTGAATCAAAATGTGCTAGAAAAAATAAAAAATAAAATGCTTTGTTATAAAAATTAGTTTAGATGTAAAAACTTTGAAAATTGAAAAAAGATATAAAAAGACTCTTAAGGAGTTTGAGAAAGCAATATGCGATGCAAAGATTTTTGCTTTATATGATTTATATAATATATTAGGTACTAAAGAGGGAGAAAGATATATATATATATATATATATATATTAACCAAACTATGTTGCACCGATATACCTATTTATGAAGGCGTATTGTATCCGATACACCTCCGATATGACACTGATACGTGTCAGATACCTCAAAGTTGTATCCAATTAAAATATTATTTAATTTCAAAAGGTCACGTGTTTGTTGAAAAAAAAAATTCCGAAAAAGATGCGCCGTATTTACTTCAGCGGCTGCGAGCGAGGTTCTCTCATTTCCGAGATGGATTTGAGTCTCTTAATGATATGGGAATATTATAAATTACTAATCTTTTACTTGATGAGCCTGAATTAAAAGCTATGATATTTATTGAAGATGATAAGAAGTTCAGAGACAAACCACTGAAGAAGCTAATCATATCATTCATTCTATTGAATAGTTGAAACTTTATGTGCTAGACAATTTATGTTTATGCTTTTGTTGTTGTGCTAGACATTTAATGCTTAATTTTATTTTCATATTATAAGTTACAAGGCTACAAATGATGTTGCTTTTTTTTTGTAATTTCAAATATTATACTTTAATTACTTTTTTAATTTGTATGTATGATTTATAAATTATAATGATGTGTCTGTGTTGTACCCATATCCTGTATTTTTAAGAATTGACGTGTCCCATACCCGTATTGTGTCATATCTGTGTCACCGTATCAGTGCAACATAGTAGTCAAATAAAGAGATTGTAGTAAGGATTGAGTTCAAGTGAAGTGCATTAAAGATGAAAAACAAAAAAGTATTTTTTTTAGAAGAGCATATTCAACAAAGCTGGATGAGATATTTTGCTAAGATTTTTGATGAAGATTGTGAAAATACGATTAACTTTAGTGATCTTAGCACTCTAAATGAAATAGAGATTTTTGTTTTTATTGACGTATTAGTAAAATTGAAGTTAGAGAGACTTTAAAGAAAATAAAATGTGGAAAAATTGTTGGACCTGATGATATTCAAATAAAGGTGTGGAAATGCTTAGGAGATGATGAAATTTCTTAGCTTACTAAACTTTTAATATTATTTTGAAGACTAAAAGATGCCAAATGAGTGTTTTGATTCATATTTTTAAGAATAAAAGCGATGCACAAGATTGTGTGAATTATAGAGGAATTAAGTTGATATGTCATACTTTAAAACTATGTGAGAGAGTTATTGAGCATTGGTTACATTGTGATACTAATGTTTCTCAAAATCAATTTGGATTCATGCCAGGTAGGTCTACTATGGAAGCTATATATTTATTGAGAGATTTGATGGAGAAGTATAGATAGAATTAGGAGGATATATCTATAATTTTTATTGCTTTAGAGAAAGCATATGATAAAGTTCCAAGAGAAGTGTTATGGAGAGTTCTAGAAAATAAAGGGGTTAATAATGTTTATCTTCAAGTCATTAAGGATATGTATGCAAGAGTTGTTACTTGTGTTCAAATATAAGGTGGTTTGATCAAATATTTTTTTATTGTAGTTGGATTAGATCAATGATCAGCTTTAAGTCCATATCTTTTGCTTTTGTCATGGATGTTCTTACTAGACATTTGCCAGAGGATATACTATAGTGTATGCTTTTTGCTGATGATATTCTTTTTTCTTTTATAAGATTAGAGAGGGAGTTGAAGATAAACTTGAATTATGGAGATCCAACTCAGAGTCTAAAGGTTTTCGTTTGAGTAGATCTAAATCCGAATACATGAAGTGTAATTTTAGTAGTAATAGATTTAGAGGGGGTTTGTGACTTCAACTAATCAAGTTATTAATAAAAGTATATGTTTTAGATCTTGGGTCTATTGTTCAGACTGATGGTGAAATAGAGTATATTATTAGTAAAATTCAAGTTGGTTGATTGAAGTGGAGAAATGCATCGGGCCTGTTGTGTGATAGAAAAGTATCACTCAAACTTAAGGAAAAATTCTATAAGATTGTGGTGAGACCTGCAATGCTTTATGGCGCAGAATGTTAGCCATTAAAAGAGAAGCATAATATTAAGTTTAGTGTTGCAGAGATGAGGATGCTCAAGTGAACGAGGGGCTTTACTCTCATATATAGGATATGAAACGAGCATATACATGAAAAGATTGGAGTAGCTCCAGTGGCACATGAGATTAGAGAGTCACCTTAGATGGTTTAGTCATATAAAATGTCGGCCTTCCGATAACCCAATTAGGAGAATAGATGTATTAGATTTGGACTATGTTAAAAAAGTTGAAGGTAGATATAAAAAGACTTGGTTAGAAAATATTAGAAATGACTTTTATTAGATTTAAATAAAAATTTGACTCTTAACAAGACATAACGGTGAAAAAGAATTCATATTGCCGACCCCACATAGTGGGATAAATATTTGATGCTGTTGTTGTATATAACAAGTTGTGCAAAATGATTTGTAGAATATAAACTTACACCCCTAATAAAACGCTTGATAAAAACAAATGGAGAGGAATTCATGAATGCTACTCCATGTTTTCATTTCTTCTTTATGTTCCAATCTCAATCTCAAAGTAATAAAATTGGCATCCCTATTACTGACTATTTTTTATACGTTCTTTCACAGCTTTGGCAATTGTGAGCTCCGTTCTATGGTCATAATTGATAAAAGGTGAGAAACCTAATATATGAATATGCTATAATTTCAGCTGACTTTGTGATAAAATTCTGTAACAACTTTGCAGCTTGCTTGGTTTTGGATCTGATCGCACCAATTTTCCTGGAAGGATTCCCCGAGGGCTTGATCTTCCCAGTGACATTGCACATGACAAGCACCCGAATGCGACCGGCGACCATTAACCTCTTCTGCAACTCTGTTTCACCGACGATGTCGACCATTTATTACCTGATATTTTGTTCATCATGCCATGGAAGTAGTTGCTTACAGGCACATTATAGATGCCCTTATTTTTATGGCTGATTCAAGCCATTATTTTTATCTTTCTTCAACTTCATATTTGCCCAACTTGATGGACATGATTCCTCTTATTTTTTCATCTAACTACTACTTGACCTTGAACAATAGCACAGGGGAGATATCTTATCTTTATTTCTACATCTCTATGTATTTCGAAGGGATTATTTTGTTGGATTACTTTAGAGTATAAAGTACTTCAAATACAAACATTTTATAAATTTGGGTGTTTTGTTGAAATACAAAATGATGCAAAGTAAAATATAATCAAGTAGTTTATTCTGAGTGTAAATCAAGCTTTTTCGATTTTGAGCGAAAACTATGGTAGCCGACACCACATATCATCACCGGCCGTCATCATTTAAAATTTTACTCTACATTCACTACTTCTAATCAAACAAAAAAAATATTTGCCTTACATTCATTCGAACAATTTTAAATTATCCATTTTATATTACATTCTTTTTACAACCAACTAAATATAAATAATATTCATTTCTTCAAATCTTTTTATTATGTAGACAAAACATTTTATGTCAATACTTATGTTTAAATTAGCGTTAACTTATCTGGTTAAATGTTGTTTTAATAGGAGGATTTTCTTAAAAAAAAAAAAAAAAAATTACCCTTTGGCTCTCTTTGGGGTGTTGAAAGTTAAGAGTGTAGTAGCTGTGTTGGGCTCTATTGATCTCTGCTGCTCTCTATTATAATCCGTAGATTAAAATAAACATTCAATACAACTTTTTTTAGATTAAAAATTTACTAAATAATATTCTCTACAATTGGCACTCTGTGTTCACCATCTTTTCAACAAACTTTTATTTTATCCAGTGAACGTATGCAGAGGAAGGTTCGGTTTTAGGCAAAAAAATGCTTGTACCAAGTTTTTCGCGCCGGTATAGGCACTTTTTTGCCTAAAACCGAACCTTCCTCTGCGTACGTTCACTGGATAGAATAAAAGTTCCTTTTCAACAATCTAGTCTTTTTAAGCTTCGAGTTCTTTTATTGGTAATCTTTAAAGCTCTCAACCGTTTTCTTTAAAAAGTTTAAGAGCTGTAGTTAATAAAAAAAAAAAAAAACATCTTTATGCAAATTAAATGGGCAATAAGGAAATATATATATGCTTTTAAAAAAACCTCCATACCTAAAGTAAGCAAATAATAATTCAACAGCTGCAACAATAACAATAAGGTTTTGTTTAGGACGATTTTCTTACTACTTTTTAAAAACTGCTTTTTAATATAAAAATTTCATATCTTGTATAAAAAAGATGCTTTCAAAAATAGTAAAAAAGATGTCCCAAATAAAACCTAGGTTTAACTACATGAATCAATTTTCTCTATTGTATCCTATTAAGAGTCAACTTCATAGCTTATTTAAAGGACCCTTTAAGGAGAAAAAGAGCATTAACCATGAAAGAAATTCCTAACAAGCCACTTAAGAGTCGGAGACATCCAAAAAAGAGGCATGTCAATTTCATTATCCATAGAGCATAAGAAATAAGTATCACTAATACGAGTCTCCTCACGGGAGAAATTACTAGAAGCGGAGTGCGGAGTGCGTCCGGATATCAATAAAAATGCGCCACATCATCTCATTGATGGGTACCCAGCTCAGTACCCGCACTCAATACCGCTGGGTACCCAGTGCCTGTGTGGACGATTCTCCCGTCCGCACTCCGCACTTAATAATTTCTCTCCCTCCCGTGGTGGTGAGAATATTAATGTTATAGCCAAGGTGAAAATTGAGTGATTTTTTAGGAAGACATTTACACCAAGTAAATTTAAGCTTTATTTGTGATGGCTTTCTTATTATTTTTTAAAGAGATTTTCTGGTATAAAAATATTCAATTTTAAAAAATTTTATACTAAAAAATTACTTTAAAAAATAGTAAGAAAACTATCTCAAACGAAACCTTAGGCCACTTAAAATCAAGAATAGCAGAATGTATAGCATTCCTAACACACTATCAAACTAGTTAATCCCTATTATGATCAATATATATGACTTTAATATTGTCAAGACAATTAGGTTTTGTTGTAGATAAAGGCCTAGGGAGGATCCAATTATCATTTAAGACAATAGATCATATTTTAGCATTTACACTAAGATTTAAAAGAGGGTAGTCATATGCCCCAAAATCTGTATCATGGAGAAATCTAGAAATACAACTCAACTTTGTAATAACATGTTTATGCATTGATAATGATTTAAGCCAGTATGATGGGCACTCCAGATGGTGTATTTGGTATGTTGGGAGTCTTCTAACAAAAGATAACTTGCACTTCAAACCACCTATCAATATATTAAGGCTTCGTTTGGGACGGCTTTCTTATTTTTGTACTAAAAACCTACTTTAAGAAGCAGTAAGAAAACTATCCCAAACGAAGTCTAAGACAGCTTTGGACCACTGCTTTTTCCTTCTTTCAAGATATTTTTTTTTATTAAAAATAGCTTTACAAAACAGTAAGA
This sequence comes from Dendrobium huoshanense, assembly GCA_016618105.1. Lineage (NCBI taxonomy): Eukaryota > Viridiplantae > Streptophyta > Magnoliopsida > Asparagales > Orchidaceae > Dendrobium > Dendrobium huoshanense. The sequence continues at coordinate 32,134,235 of CM028353.1, read as the reverse complement.
AAATCATCCCAAACAAAACTTAAGTTATCAAAATAGAAAAGATTAACAAGTCATAACCAAGGTCCTTCAGAAATGAGAGAGATACTTTTAAGGGAGGTAGGAACATTCGATGCCTATAAACTCACATGTTTGGAATTGACCACAACCTTAGCAAAATAGATCTTAGACTTATTGGGTTACTAGATAGCCCCACAACACGAAGTTAAAACACTCATTAAGGAAAATAATAGTCAAGTGAGTAGCATTTCCAAACACTAGCAGCTCATCAGCATATGTAAGATGAGTTGCAAAAATTTGTCCATAGGTAATGAATTGACATTTCATCTTGGAGTAGCTATCCTCAATGAAGTAAGAGAAAGTAATTATAATCCATTTGAAGACAAATGTAAAAAAGAAATGGAGATAAGAGAATCTTATCATAAGCCATTTGAAGATTGAAAGTAATTACAGAGGCTCCTCATTAGTAATAATAATGGAGAAGAAATAAATGAAACGCAAGCTTCAATAAACTTAAGGAACATACAAGCTAAATCTTATCAATCAATCTTTAAATAAGGGAAGTCCTATATACAAAATTAAAAGCTTTATGGAGGTCAATCTAAGCCAAAAAAAAAGCTCAGAGACAAATTTGAATTGAACTCGTACAAAATTTCAAAGCAAGAATGGTTTTATCTAAAATATCCCTATTTTTAAAGTGTTCTAAAAAGAAATTGATCCATACTTAGAAAGATGAAAATTGGTATTAAGATGTTTAGGAATAAAGGCAATAGCATAGTATTTAATCATATTTGGAAGCTTGCAAATTTGAAGTGTCTCACGGCAAAATTGAATTGAGGATCCATAATATCTATGAAGGGGATGAAGAATTTTGAAGTATATTAATTTGGACCATGGGTTTTTCCTTTCCAATATTGAACAAAGCTTTCTCAATATCTTGATCACAGAGAGGAGTGATGGGTAAATAATAGTCTATAGTAAAAAAAGTAGATCCAAGTGAATAAGACGAACTCTATGGGCGATGAGTGTGGAATGAAGGTTAATTGCACAATGTAAACAACTTTTTAATGGCTTCGACAATGATTTCTTGGGGAGAAGAAAGAATGTCTGAGGGAGTAAGTGAGCTGATTTAGCTTGAATACGACTTGTTAATGAGCTCACAAGAAAAGAAATCAAGTCACGAGCTTGAGCTCGAGGGCAGATTATAGCATGTATAATATACAAGTTTGAGTTCAAGCTTGACCCGATTTTGCTAGTTGGCTCACAAACTGGCTTGATTAAATTGAGATTCTTACATCTGATTGTTCAAATTATGGCTTACACATTGAGTCATGCACTTATTATCTTCTTCAAATTCGATTGGTTAGTCCTTGCATTCTCTAGTGAGCACCCATCATGAGACTCACAACTTCCGCCAATGTTGATCCCATCATTGCCTTCTCTAGAGAGCTCCAATCATGTCTTCTCCCTAAAACGATGTTGGTCCCATTGTTGCCATCTCTAGTGAGCATGTCACCAGACTCATGACTTCTTCTAATGCAGGTCTCGTCACTATCTTCTCTAGTAAGTTTACATAGCATCTTCCACTACTAGTCCCATTGCTGTCATCTCCAGCGAGCTCTTGTCACGAGATCCATCCAAAAAAATTGACTCGAGTTCACAAGTTGAACTCGAGCTCAAATGTGCGCTCAACTCAAGCTCGAGCTCAATTTCAAACTTGCAATTGGGTAGGAGAGTCTAACTTGAGTTAGACTTACCTCGAGCTCAACTCAATTCATTTACACCCATGTTCTACCTCCATCACCATCATAACCACCCTCAAATTCTTTGAAGAAGAGTTTCATTTAGGCTAGGTAAAATGATGCAGGATCATATGATCAAATGAATCTCAATCATTAAAGATTGACCACATACATATTTAATTTTATACGTGTTTTAATTATGTTTGTTGTGTTTAATCATGACACATTAGATCTTGCTTTATTAGATTAGTTAATTTTAAAATGTACTAAAGACCCTATTCTATATAAAGGAGCCCTAGGTTCCATGAAAAAAATTATATTTGAATTAATTGAATAAGTTAATTAATTCTACACTCCTATTTCCTTTCTCTCACTCTCTCTTCTCCTCCCTCTGCTTGTCTGGTTCTCTTCTCCTTGCGATACTACATTCACCATTACACAATTGCATCACTAAACATGATAAAAAATAAATTTTCAAAAACTCATGTTTCTTAGAAGAAATCGTTGATCACCTCACTTGTAGTATCAAAATCCATTTGAGAACAAATGAAACCTGTTGGTGTCAGAAAACACTCAGTCAGAGATTGACGTTGGGGAACACATGAGAACAAAGAAATTTTGGAAGAATAAAGAGCTTGGAATTCAAAAACAATATAAATTTCAGAGGTGGGATTTAATAATAAATTTTATTTATGCAAGTTTTAAATACAAAAAATACCATCATCATCATCTTCTTCTTCTTTGTTCTTTTAACTTGTTGGGATGTGCTAGTTTATTGTAAAATGGTTATGTAGTTGTGACAAACATAGACTACCATTTTTCCTAGTCGTGATGTAGTTTTCAAATCCTACACTTGTGAAACAGATCAGTAAATTACAAATTACAACCCTTCATTTAGAAACATATGTTTTTATTCTTTCTTATAGTTAATACATCCCTACCCTACTAGTATAAGTTGCATAGAATTACAAGAGATATTTAGCTTTACACCCTTCACTACCTTCATAGTTAATTTAATTAGATTTTAAATTAATCAATTATTCAATAAAATTTTAGTTTAAAATTGAATTTTTATTTTACTTTAAAATTAACTGAGTAATTAGGTCAATTAATTATCAAATCAATTGAAAGGTTTAATTTTAAATTAATTAGTTTATCTGATTTGAAAATTAAATTTTATTTTAAATCAATTAGTTTATTAATTAAATTGATTAATTAGAAATTTTATTTTATTTTAATTGAATTAATTTTATTTTAAATTAACTAGTTAATTATTTAATGAAGCTCTCGGATTACAAGTTATGTAGTTTATCGGCATAATTTCGACAGCTTCCTGACGTTCTCTCCCTGCGAGGGGAGGTTGGGGAGGACTCGCTTTTCAGGTCCGCTCGGCGGATAAAATCACGGCCGAGGGCTTTGGGAAGCGAATCGACCCCGATATCAATTTTTGAACATTTGTTTGCAATTATGCATTTTTTCCAGAATTTAGGCAGCCTTTTGATGCCCTTTCCCTACGAGGAAAGGTTGGAGAGGGCACTTGGCCTATTGTATCCGCTCGGGCGGATTAAATGTCGACGACTGAGAGCTTGGGGGAGAGAATTGACCCTGACATCATTCTTCGACTTCTCCATTTGACGATCACAACGTTGCTTTTATTTATTATTATTAATATATAAATAATTCCTTCCTCTTTACCATCTCCCTTCACTTACTATTTCAAGAAAACGAGAGGTTGAGTGTGGGTTTGCTCGGGCCCGTGCACCGGCTCGGACGCAGGAGGGAGCAGACGGGGGGGGGGGGGGGGGGGGGGGTCGCTAGCACTGTGCGTGAGTTGCGATCGGGTTTATGCTTGGTTTCTGAAGGCGGGGGCGGTTTGATCCGTGTGTGAATTAAAACAGGAGGCCACACGTGCAAGTGTTTGTGTCGCACGATTGTAGGAATAGTGGGCGGAGGTCGAGTTCAGTCGGGAGGTTGATGGAAGCCCGTCTAGATCGTCCATGTTTGTGGGACAAACTGGGAACATGCTCTTTTCACGCGAGCTGGACAGACGAAGACTCAGCAAGACGAGGTGGAACTCATGATTGTGCGGCTTCGTGGCGCAGACAAACGAGAGGAGTTTGTTTGCCCAGGTGAAGTCGCTGGAAACAAACAAGGAGCTTGTCGGCTGTGTGAGGTTTAGACTCGATGTGCAGAGGCGGATTGGGCTACGGGAGCACTCAATTGAGCCGAGGAGTTTTATTGCAATTCCATGTAAGTGAGCATAAACTTCCTGTTCGTTTCTTTCCTTTGTTTTATACGACTTGCACAAGCAGTTGCTTCAACCACGATGTGGACGACCTAGGCAACATGGTTCATTTATCCCCTCTTCTTCTTTTCTTTTCTTCTTTCTTTTTTTTTTTTTTTTATTTTATTTTATTCGAACAGGCACACATCACATTTGGCCACCTAGTTCTTTACATCGTGACACATCCCTACCCAATATAACTCCGCCGATAATCGATTATATGTCTTTTGAACTCCGGAGTGCCCTCCTATTGCACTGCCATGGAACTCTTGCAATAGTTTGGGAATATAGCCTGAGGTTTGAGGTAACACAAAACGCTCATGGTACAATATCTGTCCCTCTTTTAGATCATAACCTAGGTTACTTTCTGAATCCTACAATAGCTCTTCTATGATCTTCCTCAACTCTTCATTCTACTCATTCTCATATCTTAATGCCTCCCAATCTACCATCAATGGTACTAACAAGACCGTTAACTGAGGGCCCTTGCCTCTCCTGAACAAGGCATTTGCTGCATTGTTTTTTTGTCCTGGTTGATACTGAATCTCAAAACCATATCAAAGTAACTTGAATATCCATCTCTGGTGCTCCCTAATGACCATCCATTGTTCCAATAAAAACTTCAAGCTCCTCCTCTGATCTATCTTGACTATGAAATGTCTCCCCAGCAGATAAAGCTGTCATTTTTTAAAGCCAAGACAATCACCGTCAGCTCCCTCTCATACACATATTTGAGCTTTGCCCTGGTTGTGACCACTTGGTTGAAGTATGCAATATGCCTATGGTCTTACATGAGTACTACTCCTAGCCCATAATCTAATGCATCCATCTCCACTACAAAGGGTTTCCTAAAATCAGGAAGTGCTAACACAGATAAATTGATCATCGTTGTCTTTAACTCCTGGAAGGCTTGAGTCGCTTCCTCTCCTCATTTGAAATTATCCTTTTTTTAATTGCTCTGTTAAAGAACTTGCTATTGTACCATATCCCTTCACAAACTTATGGTAGTAACCAATGAGCCCTGAGAAGCCCCGCAGCTCCCTCAAGTTCTTAGGAAGAGGCCAGTCCACCATAGCCTGAATCTTGGATTGGTCAGCTGACACCCCCTCTATGGACACCACATGCCCTAAATACTCCACTTGTGATTGCCCAAACGTACACTTCTTCTAGTGGGCAAATAGTTGATGCTCCCTCGATGTCTTCATGATAGTCTTCAAGTGCTCCCAGTGTCTGCCTCGATCCTGCTATATATAAAAATGTCACAAAAAATACGATGACAAACCTTCGGAGGTATGGCTGAAACACTGGGTTCATAAGTGACTGGAAAGTGTCAGGGGTGTTGGTGAGGCTGAAAGGTATTACCAGAAACTCATAGTGCCCTTCTTGTATCCTAAATGTCATCTTGTGCATGTCTGTTGTCTTAATTCTAATTTGATGGTATCTCGACTTCAAATCAATTTTGGAAAAAATCACAGCTCCAAAAAACTCATCCAAGAGTTCATCTATAACTTGAATTAAAAACTTATACAGCACCATTTCCTTATTTAGAGCCTTATAATGTACGCATAACTTCTAGTTGTCATCCTTCTTTTTCACCAAAAGTATCGGCTAGAGAAGGGCACTACTTCCATCATCTCCCTGATTAGCCTCTTTATCTCATCCTTCCAGATCTGGGGTAACGGTGTGGTCTGACACAGATGGGAGAAGTCCCTTCTTTAAAGTTGATGGCATGCTCATGCTCTCGAGGTGATAGTAACCCAACCAATGGCTAAAATACATCCTGATATTGTTGTAAAATCTGTTGGACCCCTACTGGAATTCTCTTGCTTCCTGGCCCTAGACCACTTCTATGCTTTACAACTCTATCAAAAATTCCTGGCCTGCATCCTGGATTGTCTTGAGCATGATTTTTAAAGAGACCATGATCTCGCATAAGCTAGCATCCCCTTGAAGCACTACCTTTTTCCCATCCACCTATATCTACATGGTCAAGGACTTCCAATTCATCTTCATATCCCCCATAGGCTATAGCCACTTCATCCCTAGAATCACATCCTTACTTTCCAAGTCCAAGGGATGGAAATCTTCCACCACCTGAATACCATGCAAGGTCATTACCACCGCTTTACATATCCCCATGCTCCTCTCTATCTTGCATGTGCCCATCATCACCCCAAATCCTTCCGTCCTTGCTAACTTCAACCTTAATCAATCCACCACTCAATTTGAGATGAAGTTATATGTGGATCCACTATCCACCAGAACAACCACAAATTGCTCTCCAATTTCCCAACTTACTTTCATTATGTGATTTGCAGTAAATCCCATCAAAGTTCAAGAACACCTCTGCCACATCCAAATGCAACTACTTTGTATCCTCCAATGCCTCCTCTAACTCATCCCCGAAGGGCTCAATTCTTGCACCTATGCCCGAGTGTAAATTTCTCATCACACCTGAAGCATAGCCCTTTCGCTTGCTTATCCTGCACTTCTCCTACTATGAGGCACTTGAAATTGCCTCTAGGAAGAACTCCAATACTCTTCTCCTTAAATGTCTCCCTCTGAAATGACACCGTCTGGATCTGCCAAGGTAGTAGAGGTGTTCCGGTAAGCCCCTCCCATAAGGTTGCTCCGGATGTTCTTCTCCCTTTGTTGTTTCTTCTTCACCATGTGTGCTAGCTCCATCGTCTCTCTCAGCCCTCTAGACCTCAGTACTTTGAGCTCAGCCCGTATGTCCTCCCTAAGCCCCTTCATGAAATTCCCCTCCACTCCTTCCTCGTAGATTCCCCTTAGTCTCCCCAACAATAGCTCAAACTTCTCCTGATACTCCATAATTGTCCCCTCCTGGTTAGGGCATATAACTGCTCATGGAGGTCTCCTTCCGAATGACTCAGAAACTTTCCAACAAGTACTCCTTAAATTCTCCCCATGAGTAGATCGGATACCTAGCCTCCCTCCATTGTAACTAGGCTAGGGTTTTCCCTTCGAAACATAGACCGGCCACCACGAGTTTTTCCCCTTACGCCAGCCCGTTGATCACAAAATAACGTTCCACCTAGTATACCCAACCCTAAGCATCCTCCCCTTCAAAAAACAACATCTTTAGCTTCCTTGATCTTGCATCCATACACTAATGGTTTCTTCCACTGGTTCCTCCCACCTAGTGGTGGTGTGATTCTCTCCCTTCTTCCCATGGCGTATTTGGACCCCATGGTTCGGACCCACCATTTCTTCTTCTAGTCCGCCTCCCTTCCTACCTGCGTGGCCTCCAAAAGGGTTCAGTCCCCCCTCTTCCTGCTGCCCTTTCTTCTGGATAACCTGATGCCCCCCACCCCCCCCCCCCCCCCCCCCCCCGGAATCCCTCAAGGTGGTCCTTGAGGGAAAACTCTCTCCACTTCATCATCCACTTCCTAATCTATCTTCCCTTTCCAATCAGCCATAGGAGTAGCTTGCAAAAACTTTGATTGAATCTCGATCAATGTTTTCATCATGCCTTCCACGTTTCCAAAATGACTTTCCATAGAGGAAAACCTTCCCTCCATTCCAAAAAATATTTCCTCCATCCTAGAATGTTTCTCCTACATCTCAACCCTAAGTTGTTCCATCTCGCTTTCGAAAGCTTCCATATTCTTCGTAGTCATTCGCAGATTTTGACTTTCAACCCAGGACAACGCTATGATACCAATTTGATATGCCTTGGAGTTAATTTCAATAAACGACAGCATAAAATCCACATAAAATAGTAGAAAACAGCAGATTTCGATTAATAACTCAATAAAAAATAAAAAATACAAGCGATCTATAATTCGAGAGGTAGATCGTCTCTTCTAATCAACCTAGATGCCGCTAGAAAGCCCTCACAGAAGAAACTACAATAGAAAACTCAATAAAACATCACCCTTATACAAAATAATAATCCCTATATAAGCCCCTACTCTTCCCTCCAATTTAGCCCTAAAAGATCTCTCTTGCCTTAATTAATTCCCTCCCTCTTTTGAATTCAAATTCCCTTCATTAATTCCTTCCTTAATCCTCCTCCTAACATATGGAATAATTGGTTTACTAAGCCCCACAAGGGGCCAAAATTTCAGCCCCTCCACCCCCTATAGCTAATCCGCCCCATAACTGCTAGGGAAGCTACAGAACGGTCATG